>BMAW01086833.1:202321-240213 GCA_019974015.1 Nephila pilipes
AGACGCCCAGGGCAGAGTGCCGATCCTGCTTTCAATATTGTACACCACACAGGCCTTCAATCATTAGTTATAGTCTGGGGTGCCATTTCCCTTGATAGCCGGATCCCTTTGGTCGTCATTAGAGGCACACTTACAGCACAGTGGTAACGACATTCTGTTTTGCTATCGTTCCTTTTCTTAATCTGGCTAATTTTTCAGCAAGATAATGCCAGACTACATACGGCACGTGTTGCTATGAATTGTCTTACAGCTTGTCAAACTCTTATTGGCCAGCAAGATCTCTCTCCAATCGAGCATGTCTGGGATACGGTGGGAAGGCGACTGTATCTACCAGGGAATGTTGACGAGTGACATTTCGAGCAAATTCGGCAAGAAATACCGCAGTAGACCATCAGAGAGCTTTATCACTCTATGCCACGTCGTGTGATCGCTTGCATCCAGGCTAGAGGGGTCAATACCTTATTGAGCTCGTTACTTTGTAACTATGTAACTGAAATAAATCATTCAATTCTTATGAAATTTTAATCATTTTCTATTCTGTACACAATTTTCCTATCAGCAAATTTTTGTCTCCAACGGACAAATCTTTCTTGGTGCGTCGGTTTTTTATTTTTTATTTTTTTGTTATAGAGTGTATTTAATTATATATTTTATAATTCCTTCCATTGTGAAAACTAATAATAAATGATTATTACTTATAAATTTTTGCAAAATTGTTGGATTTTATTTATGCTCTGAATGTAGTTTATTCTTATTTCTTTTTGTAAAAGTAACATACAAAATTCAAAAAAAAATTATTATTATGAATTTTACGTTATATTCAAGATCTTGAGAATTCTTGGTAATTTATCGATATACCGATTTTGTTGAAAATTTTACCGAATCACAAATAATAAAAAGTCAATAAATTTGTAATCACTAATTATATCCACACAAAAAAACAATTTTTTCTCTTATAGATTAAAAGATTGCTCTCTGAAATGTGATATAATCCGCGAAAAAGGCTACAGATTAATAATGGGAGGAAAAATGTCAAAAATTGTAATTCAAAGGATTATTAATAAGTGATGCTTAAAGAGAATCAGGTAAAATTAATTTTTCTCACGTTTTTTCAACGACTTATGTTTGATATTTACTTCGAGGGATTTGCTACCTTTTTATTTTTAAAAATTATGTCTCTCGATAAAATATCAAAAATTTATATTTTTTAGTGAACCAAGTTATTGAAATAAATTAAGATGAAAAAATTTCATCAAATTAAATTCAGAAACCACTGAAAATTCTGGAGGAGAAAACATTTTAATTTTTGCTTTCATTTCAATTAATTTAAAACTTCCTTTATATAGTTCCAAAAGCGAAGTATCTAAAATGATTGAATTGTTAATGAAAAGTGACTTTTTTTAAAATAAAAACGTTTGGCTTCTGATCTTTTATTTCTCTCAGAAATCTTTTCACCTTATTTTTTAGAATTTTTAATAACTGGATCATTTCATGCGTGAGAATTTCTTGAAATTGTTATCCTCTTTAGATTCACCAAAACTTTTTCGAATGATTTTTGAATAATTTTATAATTTCCTAGCAGCATGAGAAGTTTTTAATTGATATGCAATAATATATCGATTTTTGATCTCATATTATTTTACAATCAAGGCTATTCGGCTAAGAAATACTGATACGAGTTAATGCAAAGAAATTATAAAAATCGAAAAAGAAAAACGTATAAAGTACGAAATAAGCGCAAAACATATTCGTGAATTCATTTGAGCAATTTTTTTATTAATTGAAGAAACTCCTGCTAGAGTCAGAGATCAGCAATAGATTTTTCCCAAATAGTTTGTGTGTTACAACTCACCAACTAAAAACTAACCCCATTTATTATTTTAATATTCTTAGTTAAATCTGATTAAAGCTAAAATAAATTCATGTGAAATAGATTATTTTGATATTAACTTAAAAATAGCTAATATTAGGATTGTCGGTAATATAATTTTAAAAAAAAGATAATTATTGTTTCCAAATTAATAAGTTTTTTTTCTATGATACTAATTCAAGCTTAAATATTGTGGAAATAGAAAACTATTTTTTAGATGTATCAAATTAATCAATTGTCTTTAAATTTTTAAAAGAATTTAAATATATTCCATATTATTCGTACAAAAGCTGATTATATTATGTTTTTAAAAAAGAGATTTAAATTATGAAAATTAGAAAAAAGATTAATTTTATATTATAATTTGGTTTAATTTCTTAAAATTATTTTTATTTTTATTACTTTTTTATTTTTTAATTAGCTTTTTTTTTTTTACTTTTTAGTTGTTTCTTCTTTTTTCTTTGTGAAATTTTTGTATATTTTTTTTGTAATATTTGTAATCTATGTTCAGATTTTATTTAGTTCTAACGCTGTTTGGTAAATGTTGTTGCTATCTTTTGCCTTATCAATTCATGTTTATATTGAGTAATTTTTCCACCATGTTTACAAAATATCTTCGCGTGCGATGTGATCATACAAAACTTTTTTATTTTGTGTTATTATTAATATTTTTTGTTCTTTTAGTTATATTATGTTCTGGTTTTTTTTTTTTTTTTATTATTTATTTATTTCTCTTAGATTACTTGGTCGTCTTTTTCCAGAAAGTTTTTATTCATTTTGTCTGTTCTTGACCTCTGTTCAATTTAACCTTTAGTTTTACAATGTTTTTTCTTAATATATTTTGTACATGGAGTTAGTTTAGGGAATTGTTCTAGAAAAGGCCCGTTTAACAATCTAAAGCATGTTGCATCATTGATGTATTACATTCCATTCTTTCGGGATTTTTTTATTTTATTTTTTAGTGTTTCAGTTTCTCTATCTCTTTCTGATATATTTGGTAGTTGTCAATTTACTTTTTCGTTTTATTTACCATCTTTTTGAAAATTCTATACTTAACAATGTTTTTCTTTAATAGTTACATTTTCAGATTTATTTTTATTAATTTTTCTTTGTTTTTAGATTTTTATCTGTATATTTATATGGATTGGTGTATACCTTTTTATAGAACTAAGCGATCTTTTTTATCTAAGAGTACAAAATTACTGTACATCGTTTGTGTATATAAATGTTTATGGGATTAAATTCTAGTGATGCATACAAGATGAAGTTCAGGTAGAAATGGATACAAATTTCTTAATTGAGAGGCACAGAAGTAAATGTATGAATATTTGCTAAATGGAACGAAATTAAGATACATCTTGTTCAATCCAATTTTCAAGAACTTGTTTGAAGAATTCTGTACAGGAAACACAAAACACATGAATAATTAATTCCAGCATCTTATGGGAAATATCATCTTCGGTTCATCTTTAAACTGTGAACATTATGAACCAATAATTTATCTAGGGAAAGTCTAATCAGATATTGCGTTGTTAGCTCTGTGAAAAATGACTGGGAAGAAAGTTTTACTTAGCTCACAAACTAATAGTCATGCAATGAAGTAAAATAAATGATGATTAAC
The DNA here is from genome assembly GCA_019974015.1 of Nephila pilipes. Classification (NCBI taxonomy): domain Eukaryota; kingdom Metazoa; phylum Arthropoda; class Arachnida; order Araneae; family Nephilidae; genus Nephila; species Nephila pilipes. The sequence continues at coordinate 205,813 of BMAW01086833.1, forward strand.
GTTAATGTAAAATTCTTATCCAGTGTTCTGTTGCCTTAGTAACAGAATTGTGATATTATACAGTTACTGTTTTGTTTTCATTTTCTATAATTCATACAAAATTATTGAATATATTTTATGAAGAATAAACAAAAAAAAATTCCAGAGAAAAAAAAATGGAATTCAACTAATACAAGTCAAAAGTTAAATCAACAGGAAAAATCTTGGATGATGCTCGAAGTCAGATGACAAGCGCATTCCAGTGTAAGAATAATTGTACTGAGATAGAATGGAATGATTCGATGGAATTCGGAACTTTTGATTGAACTTGATTAATACGGAGACTTCATCACAAAAAGGTGTGGGTTGATGATTTGTTATAGATTTGGAGATAATGTCCAACCATGAATATGTGAAATCTGACTTTGGAGAAAATTTGAATAAATATGGAATATAATGTATGGTAAGAAGGGAATATATTCTTATGTTCTTTAAAGTACAAGTAGAATCCTCTTATGCCAAGTTACTCAAGGCTACTTTTAAATTATGACGAGGATCTAAAAATATTAGTTTTCTACACACGACACTGTTGTCAGACGGTGATGCGGAAATATACCAAGACTTAAATTCGAAAGAAGCTCACGATCTTGAGGTTAGAATCAAAAAAGAAGAGTACATGATTCATGTTAATAAGAAACTGGGGAAATTTTACCAAAATGTATCAAAAGAATGGAGGGGTGGAGGTGTTTTTTGGGCGGGAAATCCTATGTCAATTTAAAGGAAGATATTATATAAAAATGTGACACTTTATTATAAAATGCTAATAGCGCAAACAAGGATATGTAGAAGCAATGAAAACTGTGACTTACACAGTGTTTTTCCATAGCATATCAACCGGACAGAATCCTGGACATTTTAAATGTCCTGTAGGAGAAGATTCTAAGTACTTTCTCCAGTCTTCTGAATAGTTCTTGATGTTTTACCAGGTTCCCCACACAAAGTATGTCAAAACAACCTTAAAAGATACTCTTTTGGCTAAAATTATGCTAATTTAGCAGATATTAGCCTCAAAGGGTTGATATTGTCTTATTAAAGCTACAATGAGAAGCAATACCAGGACTTTTGGCAACTAACCTAGTAATTTTGAACCTCGGTGAAGTAGCGGGGGGTGACAACTGAGCCGGCACCTCCTTCTTCAAACTTCCACACAACGCCAATAGAAGGACTTGGAACCTTGACAAGATGAAACGTTCACCACTCATGCTACTCGCTGGGTCAAAAGTGGCATCTGGGCTTGAACCCACGATTCGACGAAAACAAAGCTGGCCACGATTCCGCAACCAGGACCACCCAGCTATTGCGGCCACAAGATTAGCGTCAAAGTAACTTCTTGAAAAATTAATAAGATGCATAACTCAGAATATAAATAAAAGTATTCGCATCATTTTTAGAACAAGTTTTCATAAGAAAAAAACATAAGTGATTCGAACTTCGAATCAATATTGCTGTGTGCGACGCAGTTTGTGAATTAAATATTGGAACTCAAGAATACCTTGAAAATATGCAAAAGGAAAATTGACATTTGTTTCACAAACAAAAAAAAAACCACTAGCAATTTGGTGAGATTATCGTGGGTTTTATCAAAGAAAAAGAGATTGACAGTATATACAAGTGTACGAAGGAAAAGGATGATATTATTCATTAATTAAAAAGAAAAGAATTACATATTCCCTTGATAGTTTTTAGAGATTTTCAAAATTATAATTTGAAGCAGACTGTGAATATATAAGTTTTAATATAAGTTTTATCAATATATAATAAGTCCAGAAACAAATTTTTAACGTGTTGCTTTTTAAACATATTGAAATCTATCATTCCATTTCATTTTATATTTACTTTCGAATATATGATAATTTAGGATAGATTTTTTGCGTTCACACACATACAAAATATGGCGAGAATAATAAAACATGCAACAATGAATATAATATTTCAGTTCTTTTTTTTTTCATTTACTTCTGTCATTTCCAAAAAATTGAATGGTTTTTTTTAAAAAAAAATTTACTATTTTTATTTATTTATTTTTCCTTACAGCCATGGACTTCAAATTCTAAAACTTTTTTGTGATCAAAATTCTGTGCACGAAATAAGGATTTCAATAAACAGTTATTTCTTAAGAAATTCACAAAATGAAATGTATTTGTTTTTTACTGTTTTTAGAGGGGTCTTAGAGGAAAAAAAATTGTAAAACTATAAGTGGCATCAGTACACCCGAAGTCATGAACACATTATGAGATATTGATAAAAAGTTGTTTTAAAACATTAAAATTTGTAGAAGATGTAGTAATTTTAAATCATTAAAATACACTCAAAACTTTATCTTTGGAGCATCTATGCATCGAAAATCTCAGTATATCCCAACGTTTTTCAAGAAACTTGAATTTTCATAATAAAAACGGTTTCATAGAATAAAATTTCTAAATATTTTTAAAAAGAGCTTCAGCATTAAAAATTATGTTTATGAATTGCAGTAAAAGAGGTCTATCGATATCGTTCATTAAAAGGAATTCAAGAAAAAAAAACTATTTTACCAATCTCAAAGCAATGGAAATTCATGGAATGTCAAAATGTTTTCGCCACAAATCATCAGAAAAATTAGTAGATCTTCGATTATACGAAAGAACTTTATCCAAAGTACTGGAGAACAATAAACATTTACAATAAAATGATATTATAATAAAGCTGGTTGTGTAGAAAAAAGTTCTGTAGACAATAATTTTTTTAAAACAAAAACTAGAAGTTTAAGAGCAAACGTATACCGAAAACCCAAACTAAGCATGAAAATAACTCACTTTATTAGGACAAATAAATGATGGTATTTAATTCGAGAAATTCTTACACGCAGACGAGAATTTAATTGGGGTTGATTATCCCCACCGATGAGGATGTATTGGATGACTGCTTTAATCAAGATTAACACAAAGATGATTATGACATAGAAGATGAATTACTTGAAAAACCATCAAGAAAACAAAAATAGAAGTATTCCACACTGTCCAACACGTCATGAAATTTATTCCTAACATTCCAGGAGAAATTTTTATTTCTCTGAATAACAGTGAGTATTACTATAGTATGGCTTCAGCAAACGATTGAGTTCAAAAAAGACAATAGGAACTATTTTATCCCAAAATAAATATGAGTTTCTTTCCGTATTTTGTTCATAAACGTTCAGTTTTCAGCAAATAAAAATAAAATAAAAGAAATTTCGATAAAAAAAATTTTTACAGCTGAATGCTTAAAGTCTTTTTTTCTTAATAATCAAACAATACGTGTAGGACCCGCTGGGCTCTTTGGTGGAAACAGTTTGTTTTCCGTTCAATGCCAGTTATGGCGAGGAATCATGTTAGTTCCGTAAATGGTGTTTTTTTAGTGTAATAGTACTTTATTATTTGAGATAAATTACACATGGACAACAATTGCTCATATGATTCCAAAAGTACATAAGAATTATAGGGAAGGAGAGTCACTATGTATTGATTCTTGGCGTCCTTGGCCTTCAATGAAACATTTTTTTCTTGTTTCGTTTGTCGCTAGAGGACGTTTCTGCAACTTGGGGCAAGCAGGATAAAGTTAATATAATAAGGGTGGCTACATATTTGAATTTTTAGAAAGAAAACGATAAAAAAATTAGATGTGTATTTATATAGATCAGTAAACGTATATTAAATTTTTTCCTGGAACATTTATCTGGTTGATACATAAAGGTTTCACTGTATTTTGAAAAAAAATTAAAATTTTAAATAATTGTTTGTTCGTAAAGGAATTTTTTTTACTTCTGAAATGCATATTTTATGTGTGTTCAAATAGGTTGAATATAAACTTTTTTTTCTTATAAATTTCGAATTAAAGAATGATCAAAGAATTCCGTATCTCCTTATTATTATTCTGTTTACTTTTGATATTCATCTTATGCTGAGAGTTGTAAATACGTTTAATAACACGTACAGTTATGTTCTTAATCTGATTTCAGAAATATTTTATCTGAATATGGTCTCATACATTCTAGTAGAAATAAAACCGAAGTGAATCTGCAGTTTCTGCGAATCAATGTCCATAGTGAAAAAGCAAGGCTTGAGAAACAATGCTCAAACCTTTTCATTTAAAAGTTTTGAAATTTTTTTTAAAATTTTTTTAGATATGCAACTAATAGATTCGCGTAAAACAGTCAAGGAATTGTTTTAATGCGTACAATCTAATTTCATTAAAATATTTTTACTTATTAATAAAATACTTAAAACGCCTTTTTAATAAATTAAAGCACTTGATATTTTAGAAAATTTAAGTGAGATTTTCTAGAGACTCACGTTTAAAAATGGCGGGCTCTCATGGTATGGCGGAGTAAGGATGAGAAGAGTGATATATCATTTCGGATGTTGATCCCCAACGTTTCATCATGTTTCAAAATAATATGCGCCGTTATAAGAGAATATTAGATTCAGATAGAAATAAACATTCAATTAATAATAAATGAGTAAGGTAGAGGAGTTTAATAGTGTCCCCCGGAAAAATTCGATTGATTGCTTATTAATGTCATCTAAGAAACAACATTAGGTCTACTGGAGACGGACCTCGTAATCTGGAGTCATTGTCATGTGATGAAGACGACGCCTGAGATAGAACATTACTCTCAAAACTTTCCTGGGGAGTTTGAGTTCCTCTACAAATCTAGTATTTTAATGGAATTAGGATTCGAACCCGAGACTCGACCCAAAATTTTCAAATGAAGATAGAGATAAGGTCATTTCTAGCACTGGTTATTTTCCAAATTCGGAAAATTGAGTGATAATTTTAAAAAACTTACGCTGATTTAGATCAAAGCAAAGTATATATATTGCTAGCATTTTAGCAAAGTATATATATTGCTAGCATTTTAGTAAAGTATATATATTGCTAGTGTAGTAGTAATATTGCTAGCATTTTAGAACAGTATTAAATATATATTTATTGAGTACATTTATACGTATTCAAATCGAAAAGTTTAGAATTCAGAATTCATTAATTTAACAACAAACTGAAAATAGCAACGAATTCGTAGAGAAATATCGATATGTCTTTATAATTTCGGAGTAATACATCAAAATTTTATCCACTAATTATTCTTGTCTTTGGTGTTTACAATGAAGGATCGGATTTGAATCGTTATATCATTTTAATTAAGATTTCAATGACAGTCACAATGGAAAATGATCGGCTTAACGTCATTCGGATAAATAACAATTCAAAAGCACATCATTAAATTTTTATCCTCGGATTCATTATACATTTATAATTAAACCTGATTATTCGTCAAGGAAAATGTAATCAAGCACATTATTAAATGTGAATCATTAAGCAATACAATGCATCGTTTAGGTTATGGTTTTGCTTAACTAAAATGGTCAATTTTTTTTTCAGTTTTGAGTGTTTTTGCGTTTATATATTGAGGAATAATTTACAAATTCAGTTATTTCATCATCAAAATGTTACCTAATTTTCTTGGTCTTAATCACAACGTTCAAAAGTTGTTAAAAAAAGAACTTTAAAAATATTTTAATTTTAAAAAAATTATTACGTAGTTGAAAATAATAGAAAACATTTTATTTGTAAATTATTTCAACATATAAAGGTACAAAGAAATGAATCAATTAATAAATTGACGTAGCAAAGAAAAGATAAGCTAGTTCAAATGAATACGATTGTGATTGTATTATTAACGTCGTTTTGAGAGGTAACACGAGGTCTATTGGCGACAGACCTAGTAATTTTGAGTCTTGATCAAGTGATGAAGATGGCACCTGAGATGGTGCCTTCCTCTCCAAATTTCCACACCTGAGCAGGACTTCGAGGCTCTATCCCAATTAACGAGTATCAGCTCTGCTACACGGTGAGTCTTCAGTAGCATCAGGACTCGAACCTACGACTCGAAGGAAACAAAACGGACCGAGAGTAAATGGTCATGACTTCTGGGATAAACGACCATATTATTAGGGGATAACGGAACAGAAAATTAAAAGAAAAAAAAATTTAGGTAATAAGACAACAGAATTTATATAATGGAATCGCAACCAAATTTGACCTCGCTACATGACGGATCTTTATTGGCGTCAGGACTGGATCCCACGACTCGACGGAAACAAAACCGGCCGCGAATCCGCAACCGTGATCACTAGTCTACCGCAACCATTAGTTCAACTAAATAATGCCCGTTTACAAATTAATCTCATTTTTTACATCAATACCATTCCTCTTATTTTATTTTCATTTCGAATCATGTGATAAGTTGCGCGCGATAATAGATACCGAAAGCTATGTAGGAGTTCTACCATTAAGGAAAACATTCTATGAGTAGTCCGATAATTTCCCTAGATAGTTCCTTAGGCCTTTTATTGCTTTAAATATGAGTAACTAAGCAATTAAAAACTCATCAAGGATTTTGGTGCAATATTTCAAAATTGTTAGCAGCAAAAAATGGCCAACTCATTTGTTGAGTTCTACAATTTATATAGTAATGGGGATGTAACATTTAGAAGGGGAAAAAAACTAATATGAAAAGAGAAAATCTTAGGAAAACTTCCTAATAATCTGTTTATTTTAGCATCAAGAATAAATTATTATAATCTTAACTTGAATCTGTGAGCTATAATCCTAGTATCAAAATCAATACTCAGACTTAATTGATTTTAAACCCAATAGTTTCATATGATTCATTTAAATTAACATGGTCCTAGTATTGCACGAGAGATATTGTCAATGGAATTCGTAGTATTAGCTCATTATCAAATTAAGAGACTACATTTTTGGTATTATCACATTCTGTATACAGTGACACTTCGGAATCCGAATTTAATCCGTTCAAGAATGCTGTCCGAATTTCAGATCACTCGACTTCTGAGACAAGTTCTTCCTTTCAAAATAAGAACCCTGGCACCCTGTCACTCACCAAAGGACTAGTAAGGACGTTTGTCCATAAATCTATTTTTACCTCTCTGACATGTTATATCCGAATCAGCAGTCTAGAATCTCCACTAACATTGTCCCTGGGATATACAATGCCTTATATCTTTAAGCGAGAGAGCTACGACTCCATTTTATGCGCGTTAGTAGATATGTATTAAATGACGTTTATATTTTGGTTTAAAATATGCCGAAAGAGAGTTTTCTTCGATTTAAATTTTCTTGAATTCAAGGGCATTTGGATTCCGATGTATACCTGACCCTTTTTTAATACTACTTAATAAAGGGGTCAATAATTAAAAATGGCAGGTAGATGGGAGCCTTAACATTGCAGTGGTCCCATTTAACTTGTTCATTCGCGGCCTCCTTTACATCCGTACAAGATTCTCATTAAAGACAACTGGATCAGAGTGAAAGGCTAAGCAACATTCCTTTTTCCCACGAATTTGAACCTTGTAGAATCCGATCTCCAACCAAGAGTACCCCCACATCAGATGTACAATTATAAAGGTGCCTTTTTGATTCCCGATTGGGGTGATCATTGACAAATAGCTAAGTTAATTAATTCATCTACCCAACCGAAAAAAAGGATTATGTCCCATGGTTTTGAAAGAGGCGTTGCTAGTTTCACTCCACACAAAGAAAAGGAACTTCCAAATATCTACTAAACTTTTTACTTGAGCGTCGTGTCCGAGGAAATTGTATTACCTTTTCTGGTGTGTGTTGCTCAGCACCAAAAATGTCATATTTATATGGCAAATGTAAGTGTGACAAGTACTTTATTTTATAATTTTCATTTTTAATATTCAAATTAATTACAATAAATTATTGTAAATAGTACTCTTTAGGTAATCTATCATTTAACGCAACCAACAGAAACTCAGCATCCAAAACATTTTTCGCAAAGTTTATAATATACAGAAAAACTCTAAGATGGAGTATTCTTAGCTTTATTAGGAAAAAAAAAAAAAGATCAATGTGAAAAATTAGGAAATAAGCTGAATTTACCCTTTTTAATAAGTTAATTTAGATCAAAAAAATAAAGGAAGAGTTTCATAGAGTGAAAAAAAGAACAAGCTATGCAGTTAAGTATGTGTTATAACAAATTATGTAATTTTAGTATTATGAAAACAATTAACATAAAAAAAGTTTTTTACATTAATAAATGAAACTTAGTTAATAAAAGGTGTGTAAGATATCGGAAAGTTAAATTTAATCATTATTAATCTTAGAGATCACCAATAAATCTTGTACGAACCTAAAATTGGATTTTATGTTACCTAAAACAATTTTTATCCTTATGTTTTGCAACTCTATCTTTTTTTTTTTTATCAAACAACAAATAGTTCTTACGAACGAAATTCTTTTCCAGTGTCCCATAAAAATGCATGTTTGTTAAAATACACTTTATTTCTCTATTATGTATTAAATAAAATGTTTCAGAGCGTAATTCTCTTCCTCTTATGAGCTGAATCAAAACATAATATTCTTTTTCAGCCAAAAATATAATCTAAGTTCGTGTGATTAGAGAACATTCTATTTATTATGCAGTACCTTAACAATTAAAAAACATTCAATAAATGTGGAATATTTACCTACAACAAGTTATATATATATATGTGTGTGTGTGTGTGTGTGTGTTGTGTGGAAATCCTTTACCATAATAATATAGGCACGTAAAGTATACATGTGCTCTTAACAGGTACTTTAAAAATTAACTAATTCAAATATAAATGCATGTTCTAATAAAAGGAATTCGCATTTGTACGCTAGTTAAATCAAAATATGATATTAATACTAAATGATATGGTTTTTTTCTGTTAAAAATATCTCCTGTTTGAATTCTCTGTTGTTACATTAGATTCACACAAAATTAACTGTATTAATCGAGCATGGTATTGAAAACTCAACACGTCAAAAATGCGGTTAAATCTCTCACCAAATCATTTTTATTTTGCTTTATTTTTACCTTCCGCTTCATTCCCTATCTCTAAAACCTAACTTTCTCTCTCTAAACGCCTCTTGCATTAATGCCTCGGAGTTCAGGAATTTATCTCATGCTTGAAATACATCGCTTTTCACTCTTCGAAATTCTGAAAGCGGTGCCCTACAAGGTTCGAAATTAGGCGACTCGAGTCTGTGGGAGCAGATTATTTTCATTTTCAAAACTCCGAAACGTCGATATCCTTCAATTAGAGTTCCTTCATTAACTGTTTAATCACAACGAAAGTCCGATATCTACGAGGCAGAAACTTGGGTCTCGTACGTCGGGTAAACACGATTTACCCGTGGGAATTTAACTAAGCAATTAACGGGCAGTGCGTCTCCCTGCGCTTTTGATGGACGCGTCTATGCTAAATACAGAGTTACGTGAGATGAGACAACTTCTCTCCCATGTCTATCCGCGTAATTAAATATTAAATGATAACGGCAATAAACTCGCTTTTCTAACAGGTGAGTGCCCATGAACATGAACGGGAAATTTTTGCGGCCAATATTTTGTCAAGTTATCAGACCGAGGCTAGAAAAAGTGAGTTTGTAACGTGATGACTCAATGAAAAATTAAAGGCAGACATCAATACGAGAAATCAATATCAATCTTATTTAGGTGCAATTGATTGTAGACTTATTTAAAAGCAGTTATATTTTGGTATTAATTTATTAAATGGGATCAAATTTGATAACAAGATGTATGCATATAAAGGGAAGGACTATAAACTTTAAAAAGAAATTAATTACGTCATACGATTAATAACAGAGTTAAAGTTAAATAACTATTTCAAGCAGAAGGGATAAAAAAGAATTTATAAATTTTAAATGTTAATGAATAAAATTTTGGTTTCTGTTTTGTTTTTGACTAACTGTATGTTATTTTACCCATCTGTGGTCGTGATAACCTAGTGATCATAGACATGGACTAGCGGCAGGTGATGTTTTCGTCGAGTCCTGGGATCGAACCTTGATGTTACTAAAGACTGAATGAAATCTGTCTTTAGTAACATCAAGGTTCGATCTAATGCACGAAAAATCTAGTCGAGTTCTTCCGTTGGCATGGTATGGAAGTTTGGAGAGGGAAGTGGAAACTTGGATGTCATCTTCGTCACTTGATCGAAGTTCAAAATTACGAGGTCCATCTCCAATAGCCTTCGTGTAACTTCTAGTGTGAAGTTAATAAACACAATCACGAACATATTCTTCCAATCTACCAATTAAATCTAACAATATCGAATCACATCTAATCTTGAAGCTTACATGTCAGACTATCACAACACACCTAGTAAGTGTTTTAGAGACTCAACTTAACTAAACGGGAATCGATTCCCATTATTCTGCGTATGGCCAGGACTCAGACTCACTAGGTTGTCGTGGCTGCTAAAAATAAAGTGAATACCGAGTTATTTTAAATGTAGTAAAATTTCCATTGTTATGAAAGAACATATAAAAAGATTTATAAAAAAAAGATTTGAAAATTTTTTACATAAGAAGCTCAAGGAAAATAAAATGCAATATATACTGAAATATTTTTAAATATACTTTTCTCTATCCCATCTCTGCATTATAAAGGGTGAAAAAGTGAGAATTTTTAATGTTTTTAATACGATTAATTTCAATAAAAAATACAGCTGAATGACCAACATGAAAATAAATCGATTTCAATAATCAAGACCAACAGTCATAATTTCCCATAAAAAATCTTTCTGTTTTATGATGAAACGTGAATAATTATTTAAAACATTTTGATTATTACGCAGCTTAAATACTAAAAGTACTGGACAGAAATGTATTATATGATTACCGAAAAATTAATTGGAAGTTTGACTTCATATGCTGAGTTTATATTCATTTTTATGTCAGTAACAGAATCAAAATTCTGCCTGTTAATGTGCAATAAATTAGATTTAGTACTTATAAACCTTTTCGTGTTACATTCAAATTCATTCATTTTTCCTTTATTATTTTCTACAGAAATAATTATATATATGCTTCGTTATATAAATTTTTCTTGTAATTATTAATAAGTATTACGAAAAAAAGTACTTTATAGATTATAAGTTGGAACATTTCTTTGGAACTGCCAAAAATGTATATGATGATAGTATCTTTAGATAGACTAAAATATTACATAAAAAGGTACTTGTCAAATTACGATTACGCCAAGTCATCGCTAAACTGGTAAAAACTATCGTTTGATACAACCTACTTGGCGATATTCCTTAGTCTCTTGGCAATTCATCATCGGGCGCCGCTGTAACAGATAAGTACCAATAAAAAATAAATCAAAGTCAATCTTGTTTGAGATAAAATACATTTTTAAAATATATACTTGCAAGAGATACGCAAGAGCATAAGAAACAACTCTCCTGTCATATGGGTCCAAATATTGAAGTTTTTCCGAGTCTAAATAGGGTTTAACCCAAAGGCTCCCCACTGAGAGCGAAAACTTTTTAGGCATTATATTACAAAATTGGTAGATAAATAGTTGTGTGAGACTTGACTGGTGTATCCTTGCATAGATTATTGACTTTTAGAGTTAGTTGTATTTGACTGAGTTATGGAACAAGAGTCGGGTAGAAGTAATAGTACGCCACAGAACATTCAAAGATCCGAATAAGACGGCGGCGAATCACTTCTTATACCCGATTCCTGTGCCATAACTCAATCAAATACAACTAACTCTAAAAGTCAATAATCTACGCAAGGACACACCAGTCAAGTCTCACACAACTATTTATCTACCAATTTTGTAATATAATGCCTAAGGAGTTTCGGCTCTCTGTGGGGGCCTTTGGATTAATCCACCTATTGAAATATTATTAAAATAATACTCTCTTACCAAAACCTATCCAGTTAAGGTTATTTTGATTTCTCAAATCCTCTTCGACCGTTATCACCCATAACAGCTCTTAATGTTATCGATCTCTGCTAGTAATATCCTCCGAATTAACCACATTCTTCCTCTTTCCTCTAAATTTCCCCTTGCTTATATACCATCATATCTAAATCACTTCAAATAATTTCCACCTGCATCTAATTAATACAGTCACGTTCCATTTTGGCTGAGAAAACATTGATTTTTCCAGCCATCAAATTTCAATAAAAGTCCCCAAGGTTAGTGAAGAGAAAGTTACGAATAGCTCAACGTCACAGTTCAACATTCAATATTTAAATTATTATATATATGAAACAGGTTCCTATACGCGTGTGAAACTAAAGATTAATATAATAAAACGCATCTTTGCAGCAACCCTTAATTAACATATTAGTTTGTCATTACGAATCTTAATTAAAAAAGAGTAACAAATAACCTGATGAAGAGAGAGAGAGAGAGTCAAATATTGATACTAATTAATTTATTATTATTATTAACTTTAGAAGGAGGTGAGAGATAAGATTCGAAAGCATATACCGTACTTAAAACGACTCTGATAATTTAATATTTAAGACATCCACATTCTTTTGTCATTCAACATAGTATTGTATATAAGAATATCGCTCAATCAAATAGAAAAGGAAATCTAAAAGGAAATTAGTATAAATATTTATAAAAATCATAGCTAATAGATAGCTGAAGTGATACGGCTCGTATCTGAAAGCTAGTATGGAACACAGTGATAAATAATAACTTCTCAGTAATTTCATAGACATGAGTATAAGCAAGGTTCCAGCATCCAATAAACTGCCTCAGAGAACTGTGATCAGTTGCGCAGCGAGAACGATGCATCTACTAATTCAGGATGTCTCCTACTCATCAGGTCCCGGCTGTCTATGGAGAGAAGGAAATTAAGACAGGTCTGGAAGAGAATTAAAGTCTGATAGCTGCTGAAGAACAGTTCGATCACCAAAGCAGACTAATTCTTAGCCTCTCCTGCTGTGTTCTTCTAACAGCAGCACGGTTATGAATACCAGGCTGCCACAGGTACGCACAAACTCGAAATTTTCATATTTGCGCGCATACAGAAATTAATTGTTTTAACGTGCTTTCTCATGCAAAGTGGAAAGGTTGTAAGGAGTTCGTGGAGGACCGGTACTCTGCCGTGAATATTAAAGTTTAACAGTTAATATTACTTTCTCTGTAGTCTAACTCCTTAAACGCGTCTGAATTAGCTTTTAGGATATCAATTTAAATCAACTCTTACCAACTTACTCGGGCTCGAATGTGTGGACTTATTGGGATTGAAGGTCCGAGTTTTGAACTCTCTGCCAACCTCTTCAATGATTCTTTTTACCGCTTCTTAAACTACAAACAACGAGATCCAGCTCCTCACTTTGATTCAATATCACTATCGGTAGTTCTACTATGGTAGAACTAGCGAAACTAATTAAGTCCCAATCAATCCCAATCAATATCAACTAACTAAGCCCCAATTCTTTAACTCTTGATTATTTATTTCAGCACTGCATACAAATGTAATTTATCCAATCTATTCACTGCATTTTAAAAATCTCAATCTAATCAGCATAAGTCATGTTTCATTTTATTGGAAGAGATTTCTATTCTAAGCAATTAGAATTAAGTCACCAAGGTTAAAGAAGAGAAAATCGTAATATTGCCTATCGTAGCAATTTTATCTTATTATGCCTTTTCGGATTCTGGTCAGTACTAAATATGTAATCTAGAATACATATGTATTCACCTATGATCCCTTCACCCCAATCGCTGAATCAACACTTCCAAACTCTCTAACTTACCACTGGCTCTCTTATTAAATTCTCAGTAGTTTATAAATGTTATCATATCAATCTAATTCACTTCAATTAGTAGAAATTTATTTATGAGAAAAAGTTCTCAAATTAAATATCGCCAAATGAATATTCCCAAGCGTAGGTTGAAGGGATATAAGCGCTTGAAATCTCCGTTATGCATTAATTAAAAATAAAAGTAAAATAAATTTTATTTTCCGAAAGCTTGAGTTTATACTCTTAAATTTTGATTCTCATTCAAATATTTGTTTCAATATAAAAATAAAACTAAGATAAGAATTGCTTTGGATTTTATGTTACTTTAGCTTAGCTTAAGAACTGTATTTCTTCATTGAGAATAAATTACCTGTGAGAGTGGTTGTTCAGCGCTTATTAATTACGAAAGATAAGTGCGTTCAAAAAACTTAATGATCCCTAAATATTCATACGCTGCTAAATGACAAGCATTTTAAATACACTTATCATCTACTGTCTAGCAAAATAAGGATATTAAGCTTCTATTTTTTTTAGTTTTTGCTTCTAAGTCTAAATATATGTCATTCTTTTTATGAACAATAGCGAATCGTACTTACAATGATAAAAGGAAACGTTGCCTCATTACTAAATATTTCCAAACAGCTAAATTGGATTAATCGCCCCTAATGACATTTGCGTTTCAATTTAATGTCAAAGAGTACGAAATGATAAAAATGAAAGAAGAGAGAAAATTTATCTAAAAATTAGTTGTTTTGCTCTTTTAAAAAATAAATTAGGAATAAAGCTTTTATTTCTTTCGAGGTTAATGTATGTTTCGAAATAAGGTTACTTAAACATATTTTTCAAAATTCTCTGTTTTACAGTAATATTTTACATCTTCCTTCCCCATAAATATTTAAAAATTCTATCAAGTTTATTAAACACACAATTATTAAGTTTAATAAATTTGTTAACTCATTTCATCAAACATATGAAACAAAGTTTCTACCAATAATGGCTACCAATAAGGCTACCAATAATGAGTAAACCAAACATAAAACATTTCTTGCTCTATATTTACTCCAGGAAAAAAATGGACCATGTATACTTTTTGAAATTACTTCATTCTGCGTTTCTATGCTTTTAAAGCAAATTAATATTCATAGGTGCGAAATAAATATTATAATTAATTTATGCATAACAATTTTATTGGTCGATGGAACTAATTCAGTTGTAAATTTAATTAAATGTCTTAATTATTGATTTGTTATATTTTGAATTGATGATTATAAATTAGAAAATGAATTTGAATCCCCCACATTGTATCATATTTGACCAGAAATACTCACTTTTAAAAATATACATGTAATGGTATAATAGTTTATACACTTTGTATATAAGCGAGAGAAACTACTTTAAGATACAGTTAGCATTTAGAGTTTGTGTAATTTACACATGCCCTCATATGATAAAAACATCATTTTTCATCAAAACATTCATCCATAAACTTTATTTAATTGTGAATGTGGTTTTAAATAGAGGAATAAAATTCAAATTTTAAAAAAATTTATAAGATCGATTTTGTACACGAACTGAACCTTTGATTTAAATTCTGTGATTCCACGAAGTGATTTAAATTATGAGTTTTTGCAAAGATTGCTTCGGTTTATGATAACTTGATGAAATGTACCATCGAAATCAATATATGCTACTTTTTAACTTAGAATAATTTTATTTGAAACTACTTTCATAATTATGAGGATAATTGTACTCCATAAGTCATATGCTTTCGTTTTATTCTCTGTTGCCTTTTTTTTTACTGAACCTATTCAGTATTTTCAGTTTTTACAATGCAAATTATTCATTTTATAATTTTTGTTACATTCTTAGAAAATCAATTGCCCAAGATTTTCATTATCTAATTCTTAAAAGATTTGATGCTTGTTGGCTAGTGTTGACTCTTACGTATATTTATGACTTAATAGTGTTTTAAAAATGCTTTCGAAATTTTATTTTTGCACACATTATTAATTTCTTAAAAGATTTTAGCGCTTCGAAAGTAATTTAAAAATACAGGAGTGTAGAAATAATCTTTAAAAAATTTTTTTATTATTTTTAATGTATCTTCTAATAAATATGGAAGTGGTTACAAAAAATACTTTTCTTAAACTACAAAGTGTATTCTAATATTTTTTCATTTTTTTTTTCAAAAAAAGGGAATGGGTTGATTTAAAGAGAATCACAATTTGCTCTAAAATAAGTCAATTATTTTTGACATTCCTTTATTAAATTGTCACTTCTATTTCACAAAATATCTCACCTTTAAAGTATTTTTTTTTATTTTTCATAGGCGGAATATAATCTTTTTACAATGACTGGGAAGAATGAACCTGTATTAATAAATAAATTATTTGCCTTCAATGTTTATGCTGAGAATTCATCGGTTTATTTCAATTGAAGTAGAGTTGCCATTCGCAGTGTAATATTTTAATACATTTGTATTATTTTTTTTTAAAAAAAAGTTCTGGATTATTTTAAAAAATCAATTTCAATTAATTTAAGTCTCAATTATTTTTTGGAAACTTCTCATTTCCTACTTTTTTGTCACAGAATTTCACATATTTGAGGTAATCTCAAATCTTCCTAAACGAAACAATCTATTTATGTCACCAGCTAAAAATGATTCTACCGTAATTAGTAACTCGCCTTCAGTTTTTTTCCCCTCCCTGAGAATTCATTGATATCTTAAAATTAGTCTAGCGTTGCCACTCAAAGTATAACTCTTCATACTTTTTATTTATTGCCATTCGCTTTATCAAGTTCCTTTCTTTCGAGAGTATTCATTTTTGATCAGAAGCATATATAGAAATAAAAAATATATATAACCGCTTTCATCCTAGACATATTCTAAAAATAGTTTTTTTTTAATATACTAGTCTCCAAATTATAGCAATTACTAAGTTTCAAACTATACTTTTTGTTAATAATTGGTAACTCTTAAATATTTTTAAAGCTTTCGTCCTCTTTCAATTTCTTTCTGATGATCATTCACCATACATTCATCATACATTTGTATGTAATGTGTTGGCTATCCATAGAATTAAAAATGTTAAAAATATACAAAACTTTTATCCAATCGCAGTGAGAACAAATGTTATAATTCTTAGACCATTTTTGATATTATTTTAATATCAGATAGAATAATCTCCGTTAAGTCTAAAGTTCAAACACAGAAATATAAATAGAATTCGTAAGAATTGTGTTTAGAACTCAAGAAAAGATTTACGGATAAGTAAAATAATTTCTGTATTTCAAGTGATTTAATCACTTTTTATTTTGATTAAGTTTCATAATTATATAAGTAATTATTTAATTCAAAAATGGTTCTTATAAAAACAAAGAACTATGGTCATAAACGAATAATGGATGTCGAACTGAAATCGAGATTATCAGTTAATTGATTTATTGAGTTTCGGAATAAATCAGTAGTTAGAATACACATCAATAAATCAAAAAAGATATAATATTCTCAAAATATAAATTCTTTTGTATAAAAATTAATAGCAAAATATCCCATTCAACAAAGTAATGAAGTTGTATTTTTCTCTGTAGCAAAAACAAATGGTTTCCAATTTATTTCGCTCGAATTTATGCGCATAAATATGAAATGAAAACGGAAAAGCTCTTTACTCATAAAGAGACATTCATTTACATTAGTCCCAAAACAGATTTACCTATTTATATTTAGAGTACTTCAACAAAGAGAAAAACCTCTTCATTTCTTTGACTTTCATAAGGAAAAAAAAGAGTCTTAGAGTATCTTATAAGTTTTAATTAAATATTCCGCATCTAGAATGAGATACACGCCCGAGCACGCCAAAACATTTTTGTATTCTTCGTAAATCTATTCGAAAAAGAAGGCAAAATAAATATTCAAAGCAGACCTCCTCTCTGGTTTTCTGAGAGAGAGAAGATGGTGCAAAAAACTGCTTCCCGCTGAGAACTTTAATTAATATCGGAATATCTGATGAGAGCTTTAAGGATTAAAATTCCTTCTTTAGAGGACAGGGAAAAGTCGCATGGGAATTTGTTAACTAGATTTCAGAGCTCTTTGACATAGGAAGTGTTGCTTGGGTTGCGTCAAAACTTAATGGTAATGCCAATTTAATAAAACATCGATATCAATAGAATTCTGGTTTCATTGAATGCTTCTAGGAAGGGCATGTATTATAAAAGTTTTTCTCTGGCAGTTTACTTTGTCGAAGATTTGTAGAATTAATCTGTTTGAAAACTTTCGAAATTATTTTCCTCCGCTTTATGTAATCTGGTGTGCCTTGGCTTGCAAATTAAACCTGTCTTGAGTATACTGTTTAAAAAATTTTAAAAGCAAAGTAAATTTTCGGTTTTAAGATTTTTAGGATTGAAAAAAAGACCATTCTAGAAAATATCAAAAACCTTTCAAAGGAAAAAATACTACACCTAAATTTTTAAATAAGGGCCCTAAAGACAGAAAATGTAACTTTCTATTTAGTTTTGCTCGACTTTTTACTGTATATATATATATATATATATATATAGTTGATATTACAACACCACTGAAATGTGGCTCATAGCTAATTCTTTCTGCTTACTTTCTGCCACAGCAGAAAGTGTTCTTTATGAGGTGTAATAAACATGTTTAGGTCAGATTATATAAACTACACCCGTTTTATTGAGACCTAGTTGGATCTGAAAACACCTGTGGCGATTTGAGATCTTTCACCATTGAAGCTTGCCATCACTCTACCACTCTAAGAATGAGCCGGCTATTCTGGCAAAGCCAGAGGGAGGCACTGGAAAGCAAGCCGAGAGAGAGAGAAAAAAAATTACTCTCGAGTAGGTTGTCCTGACATTGTTCGAAAATTTTTTCCTCTCTGATTTTTCACCAGTGAAAAAAGCTGTTCCCTGATTGGCTAATCACCGAAACTGATATACATTCTCTGCAATTATTTCAATCAGTAGTAAAATTTCAAATGTTTCTACCATTTCTTCCAGATTTTTCTACACTTTAATGTTTTCTTTTAAGGTAAATCTTAAATTTTTTGAGGCAATGTTTTCATTTTAATTTTCTTAACTTCAAATTCCTGAATTAGTAACAGGCCAGCTATTCCATATTGAAATTAAAGTCTTTAAGGCCTACGTGTTCTATGAACTACCAAATTATAAATACAGAAGAATCGCCGAGGAAGTCACCCGGTTTTCTCTTCTATTTTGGACTTTTTTTTTCTTAGCTATTTTGTTAGCTGATCAGCTTATATTTGTCCTCTATTTAATTTCTTTTAAATGTTTTTAGTAAATTGTTGCTGTCAAAATGTGTTGCGTTCAATTTTCTTGTGTGGATTTGAATACCTTCTGATTGATCCGTTGGGTGGCACACCGACCATAGATCGATTTGATTAAAATTGCGCATGTTTTCTTTGATGTATTTTAAATCAGAAATAAAATATATATATGTATAAAAAATATGTATAGTATAATGAGAAGTAAATTAAATTATGAATAAGACAATAAAGTAAGAAATAGGTTAAAACAAGAAATAAACTGCATGATGCAATAATAGTTAAGAAATATAATAAGATAGGCAATAAGAAATTTGAAAATTAAATAACAAATATAATGATAAACCAAGAAATTTTATATAAGACTTTTAAAAAAAGAATTACAAAAATTATAAACGAGGTAATAAAATAATAATTCATGAGTAAGGTAATAGGAAGAAAGAATAGGAAAACAGGAAGGAAGAATTTATAAAAAAAAATAATTTTATGTAATAAGAATTTATAAGAAATGTAAAATAAGAATTGATAAAAATATAATAAAAGGAGAATTTATAAAAAATCTTATGAAGCAATAATTTATAGAAATTAATAAAACAATAATTAATAAAAATATCATAAAACAATAATTAATACAAATATAATAATACAAGAATTTATAAAATTATTATAAAACAAGAATTTATAAAATTATTATAAAACAAGAATTTATATATAAAAATATTATAATATTATATTATATAAATTAGAATTTATCAGAAAATAAGGAATTCATAAAGGAATAAGTTCGCGAGTTTCTAATGTTTTTGGTGTTAGCTTTCGAGTTGTTCAGTTACTATTCCAAATAATTCAATGAGGTAGATTCAAGATTCTTAGAAATAAAGATCCAAATTTATCCAAAGGAAGCTTCAAATGGATTCAAGACATATCTAAAGATCAGAAATTAAATGTCACAAGAAATTATTCCATTCAAAAAAATAATCAATAGCTCACTTTCTCATATTAAAGCTCTTTCTGTACTCAGAAAGAATAACTGCGTCTCTAGAACTAGTTTACTTATGAATTTTAAATCATAAGGAGCTTAAATTATTACGTATGTTCTGAAAATCATTTATTTGACTTCCTTTAAATGACGCTATTTGCATACTTTTATCGTCTTAAAAATCATTCCAATCCAATGATAGAAAAGAGTCTATAAATTTACGCAGTCGTATTAAAAGAATAAAAATATTGTAATTTATAGTTTTATTTACATAAGCTAATCAATTAAAATTATCCCATATATGCTCACGACTTATGAATAAAATTAATTAGATTACGGGGAACTGAATTCGTCGTCACACTCTTGCATTATTCATGAATTGACGAATTGAAAACTTTTGAACCAATAAAATAAGACATGCCAACTAATAAAATAAAATAGACATTTCGACCTATGAAATGCAATGGATATATCAGTAACGAATTAATTGAAACACAGTGTTGACCCTCCTCTTCACTAAAGCAAGTACTCCAGAATTTTTTAGTTAATAAATTTGAGCTGCAATCATTTTAGAAAAGAGAAAAACTATAAATTTATAACATTATAGAAGTTTCTGCTAAAGTAACATTTATGAATAGTGGGACAATATTCTCAAAAATTAGTTTTATCTAATTACATATGCTAGAGATTGTATTTTTTTCCACAATTTTATAGCTACTTAGGTATCTTATATTAAATGATAAAAATTTTAAAAATATCCTGGCTTTTACAGGGAGACTTAACACCTTTACATTGAGCTTGATTTTACCAGCAATTTTTACATCATAGTTGATTCTTGTTAAGTGCTTGAATATGTATTTACATATATTCGTCTTTCTCTCGAGATTACTTGCTGCATGGATTGAAAAGCTCAAAGAATCGATTGAATGCAAATAAATTAGAGATAAAGTTCTTCCAGTACAGTTTCAGTACAGAATCGTGATTGATTCCTATTTTTTCTAGTTGTATAACTCCAAATGAAAATATTAAAATAACAAAAAAGGGCTTCACATTTTCTTATGAAATGCATGATATACCTGTATAAATAAACAACTGGGACGAATGGAAAAATCATTAAGTTTTCCCAATGAACATATGCAGAACCCATTGTTTATATGTGCCTAAAGAATTAACAGGGATTTTATAACAAGTTATTTAAATTATGTAAAAAAATAGATTATTCACAGTAGCGATTCAAAATATAAAAATATTTCTAAAATTTCGTGAATGTTAAGCATTGATGGTAAAATTTGCATACATAGTACCTCTGTAAAACTAGTATGAGCATTGATTAATTGATTGATTTAACTAACGTCACACTAGAAGCAACAGCAGAACTGTTGGCGACAGGACCGCGAAATCTTGAGTCAGGGTCAAGTGACGATGACGAGACCTCAGTTGGCACCTCCCTCTCCTAACTTCCACACCACTCTAATGAGAGGAATTTGAGCCTCGGCAGATTTAACGTGCCTCAATCCCGGATGCAGGCGGGTCTTTGGTGGCCTAAACGCTCGAACCCACTAGAACTGCAGGTCGCGAGTCCGCGACCATGACCACTTGGCTACCGCGGCCACTATGAGCATAAAGGTTTGTTTAAAAGTCAGTTTAGTTAGTTAAGAGTTAAAAATGGGCCTCATGAAAGACATGCAATAGTGTAATTGTAACGAGGAATTTAGTCAACAGATGATTGCGGAAAGAAAATTGCTCTAAACAAAACGTGAATAAAATTTTCAGAAATCATTCTAAAAATCAAAATTTTGAAAATAATCGAGAAAAGAGTGGTCGTAAACGAATAATTACAGTAAGACAAGGCAAAATTCTGATATATATCGTAAGGAAAAACCGATTCAAGAGTCTGAGATTTTGAAGTAGAACAAGGAGAGAATACATCAACATCTACCACACTTCTACGACGCCATTTCCTATCACATGTACCCAAAGCCATTATTTGTTTGCAGTAAAAAAAAATGTTTTCTGAAAGATTGCAATAGAGATTCAGGACTAGAATAATATACTTTTTAATGACGAATTCATGTTTTGTATTTCTCAAAGTAACCAGGTTTTCTGTGTTTTGCGTTGCTAACAAAAAAGAAAAAAGGAAGCCTTTACTTGAAAATGGTAGAAACGCTCAGTGAAGTCATAACACCTCTGTTGTGATTTGAGGGGGTGTGAGGGCTGAGAGCTTAGACAAAACTACGCATTTTGACAGAGAAGGTAAATTCTGAAAATCACGCGGAGGTACATGAGCATTTTATGATTCTTTCAGAAGGAGATCTATTTAAGATTGACTCTTTACCATTTCACAAGATACTGCATCTTGCCGCTCATCAGCGCTCGCCATTACTTTGCTTAAGAACAATTAAAATTAAACTGCTACTTTGACCGATATATTCACCCGATTAAAACCCAATGGAGAATGTGTGGGATTTAATGAAAAAGCGACTTCAGGAATTAGTATCAAAAGATAAAAACGAATATGCAGAATGCCTGAAATCCGATTGGGCTACTATCAGCAAAGATAACTGTGAAAATTAAAGCACGTTTACAGTGAAACCGATATGACATGATTGCTGAACGGTTACTCGTGCTGGAGTACATCATCATATTCTTAAGGATGAGGGAAATGTCACTAAATATTAACTATTCAGTATGTTTTTCGCTTAAATGAGTTATACTATTTTTTGCGTGTCATTGTAATTTATATATATATATATATTTAAATCATTTTGACAAGAAATCTCCTGGTGCTTCGGTATCGGGGGGGGGGGGGGGGGCGTTTTCCAGTTCAACGATGAGGCTTCTAATTTTTTACTTCATTTATTAGAAAGAGAGGTGATGGGAAAATATCTACAAAAGCTGCAAAATACAAGTTGACATATTTTAAATAACTAGTTCCCTCGAGGAAGATAGATAATTTATCATTACCATTGGATTTTTTTTATTGGATTAATTTATCGTACCATTACCCATTGGGAACGCGAGGTGGCTTTCAGAGCTCAGCTGCATCCGGGAAAAGGCGGAGAGCAGGGAAGAAGAGGCGAGAGAAGAACTACAATGCTTCTCAGTTTCGTTTCAATTAGAGACGCTGCATGAGCTATCACATGTCGCTGATTCGTGCTGCCATCTACCCACAACAAATGAACTAGTTTTGATATATTCCCAAATAGATTCATACTTTCATAATTACAAAGAAAAAAATCCCACATATATACCTTTGGAATTCTCAAGCATTCATTTCGTTGAACTATTAAAGTTCAAACAATTCGTGTTTTTTATTTTCATTACTCTAATATTTTGAATTGGGTTGTCATAAGTCTCAATTGCTTATGTGTTCAGAAAAAAATGTGTTGCTTTATTCATCTGTAAATATTTCAAAGAACCTATCAACAGTGCATTACTAACATGATCAGCGGTAGCAGGTAAAATTAGATAGTATTAATTCTCCGGTGCAGCATACTAATATCAAAACAACATTCTGAATATATGAGAAAAAATGTTATCTACTTGCATTTATATACATTTCAACTATAAAATCCTTGGCTTCGTTTTGTTTATTTTCACTTTCTAAAATATTCAACTCACCCACTCACAAGAAATGGATTAGAAGTTCAATAGATTGTACAATTAAAATGCTGCATGTATTGTTAAAATTATTCTGGAATTGAGGAAATAATAAAAGAGCCTTTTTTTTATTATATAGAACAGAATAAATTACTGTTAATCAGAGATGCATACATTTGTTTAAAGAATCAGAGTGATATTTCATATAATAGTTGAATCTCTCAATCTAAATTTACCTCTTGCAATCAGCCTTATAAACAGTAAACTGAAATTATATTTCTTTCAGTTCCTACTATTTGTAAATTTTGGAATGGATGAAGTCAATTTGGGAGAAACAAAGACGATAAGATCTAAATCATACAAAAGTAAATAAATTATAAACAAACAGAGTGATCATATTTAAAATGACACTGTATATTTGAACCAGAAAAAGTATCACCTTCTATTCCTGCGCCACATTGAAAGATATTCAATATTTTAATACTGGATGTCAATGGATATCGATAATTTATCTAATTAAATTTTGTAAATTTGATAAATTAAGTGAGTAAAGTTCTCTCGCTACTGAGAGATGTTACTTTCGCTTTCTACGTGATTAGAACTACTTTAAAAAGTGCTATTGTTTGTAAATCTTTACATTAAAAAACACTTTAATATTATAACTCAAGAATTAAAAATTCCGAAATCCTGTTTAAAAAAGGATATTGTGATTTATTTTACAATTTCATAACATTCGTTGTTTGCTTTTTGCTCTTCGTTGAACGGAAAAATTGGCCGTAGGTTGTGTTTGTGTAGACATGCGTGCAGGATCTATTATTTTACTAAAATACAGTTCAGTTATACACCCTCTAAACATTTTACGATACGTTTACCTACTGGTGAAAATTTGAAACAAATGAAATATGTTTTAGCAAAAACAACTCATATTGAAGTATTTTAATTATTTACTTAAAGTGTATCATTTACTTCAACAACATGATTGTGAATTCGTTAACATGCTGATTAATATACTTTCTGATTTTTGTTTCATTTATAAGCAGCACTCAATAAAATGCAAATACGTGTCTAAAATTAAGATTCATTTCATTTCAAGGTCTTATATTAATTAGACGAAGTTTGGCAGAGTACATCGAGGATCAAATTTAGTAAATTTTAAAATTCTGAAAGGATTTATGTGTTTTCCCTATTTCGTGAAAGTCCTGAACAGGCTCTTTGAAACTTTGATAAAACAGTTAGAATGGTATTGAAGTCTGTAGTTATTTAAAGTAGCTGAAAGTTTGCTGCGTCAAAGACTAATGCATCTTGTTAATAACACTTTTAAAATTACTGGTTTGATGAAAGCAAGACGAATTTGAGAGTTTAAAGTGTTTACAGCTCAAAGACACCTTCATTTTAAACTTTGTATCTTGAAAATAAGAGAGAGACAGCCTTCCTTCATTATTTAACTCTACGGCTATCTTAAAGTCTAATTAAATAGTCGCTAAGTTTAAAATTCCAATTGAAGATACGTAAGAGAAGGACAACACACTTTACTGTCTATAAAAGAATATACAAGATCGCTCTTTCTCTCGAATCTCTCCTAGCTTAGTCCTAGTTTATGTTCAAATAATAAGGTCTCAGTTCTCTAAATCATTCATTCCGATTCAAGCACTTTCTGATTATAGCAGATTCGGTTCCAGTTACTCTGATCAAGGAGTCACTTCCAACTATTTTCAATTTTAACGATTGATTACGATGATTCCCTATTATCTACAGACATCTATCAGCTTGTAAATATCTTTTATCCTCCATCTCTTTTCTTTCAGTTGTATTTTGTTTATATATAACTGTCTTGAATTAATTCAATACACTTCTTATTTTCATCCAATATACCTAATCACGTTTCCTTTTTTTAGCAAGGAGTAGTAATTGTATGAAATTTAAAATACCAAAACGTTAGTGAAGAGAAAATTGCGAATAGCTTAACATCGCAAGAGTGCTTCTATGATTATGTTGAAAACCATTTATTTTGCTAAGAAAAGCTCAAAATCACAAAAGAACTTTTTAAAGCAATTCACGTTATTTTCTCTTTTAACTGAAAGAATGTACTTTTTTGCTGAATTATGGTTTTTAAGGTTATCGTGGTAGAGACTGGTGCTAAGCCTTACTTTATGGATTACAAGGGAGACTTTCGAAAGTAATTTATCACGCGAATAGTGATCTTCATTTCTTTCTTTCAAAAGTGTTACTAAAAAATTGGTTCTTATAAGATTTTCAGGAAGTACAAGATGTGGCTATTAAATAATGATACTGGCTCTGTAAAACAATTTATTTGATACCATACATATTTAATTAATATCAGCTTCAACATACATCCCTTCTCTATCCTTACAATGCTCCACGCAAATCTTCCACTATTCAAAACAGTGCTGGAAGTTCTCTTCTGTCATCTCCTTCAGGACGCGTGCCTCTTTTTCTTTCACAACTTCAAAGATTCAGATCTTGTTTCTTTTAATGCAGACTTCCTCTTAGGAGTCGCATAGCGCAAGATCCAACGAATAAGACGGATGGTCTGACACGGGGAAGCTATACTTGGCTAAAAATCTCTTGACAGATATGGGGAATGCGGCGGTACATTGTCTTGGTGGAGAGCCCATGAATTGTCCTTCCACAATTCAGGTTGTTTTTTCCTTATTCTTTCACGAAGTCCAGCAAGAAAATAAGGGTAGTAATGTCGATTAATAATTTGACCTTCAGGAACTAAATGAAGATTCACAAATCCCATGAATATTGTTAAAAACAATCATCATTGCTTTGAAAATCGATTTGCTCATTCGAGCTTTTTTAGCTCTCGGTGAAGATTCTATTGTATAGATTGGTGCCTCGTTTCAGGATCATGAGTAAACAATTCGTCACCCTACTTTATTAACTTTTCTTAATAAGATTAGGTCATTTTCAAAGGCATTCAAACTGTCAGTACAAACATTTTTGCGAGCTTCTTGTGCAAACGTTAGAATTTTCGGAATCATTTTAGCACACACTTTTTGCATATTAACACTGTTATGTAAAATTTACAGAGAGAATTCTCAGTCAATACCTACAGAAATCTCAACAATCACCCGAATACTCAACTGACGGTCAGATCGAACCAGATTATCGATTTTTTCCGATATTGTCATCTATTTTTGACGAGGAAGGGCGCTCCGGGCGTGAATCATCTTGAACGCCTTCTCGGCCATCTTGAAAACGCTTAAACCACTCAAATACACGTGCACGCGATAAACATTCATTTTCATACACTTCTTTCAATAAATTAATAAGTTTCAGTAGCGGTTTTTCCAAGTTTCATGTGAAATTTCCCAACAGTTCGTTTCTCTACTGTAACACTTATATTTTTTTCCGGAGAAACAAAAAAAAAAATGCTAATGCGAACGACGCTACAGGAGGATTTGTTTACAAAAGAGAGAGGCACTGTATTTCACGCTAAACAGCTGTCAATCGCTGGCATTTGGCGCGTGCGTACTTCTTCTGTAGCAGCGTCAATCTAGTTATTTAATATCCACGCCTCGTACATTCCCTTAATTATAAAGTCTCAATTCCTTCTTTTTATACACCGCTTTTAATTTTTCTTCATAGCAATTTGAGAAATGTCGTATTATTGAAACGATGTGCCATTTGTTGATACTCGCTCAAGTGGAAAAAAACAGATTTATAAATATAAGTTTAATATTTGATGGAACCTCCACAGGTGAGAAGGACTGAAGAAGTACAACTGAGTTTGAACTTCATGCGTTTCTGGAAATAGAATGTAAGCAATACACGCAATATTTCTTGCAAAGAGTTCTACGATTCCTGTGTATTTCAAGGTATACGATTTTTTTGCTTGATAACGCATTATGAAGCATTCCAAAAGTGTTTTATTTCATTTAGAACTGGATAGTAGTCCCATTGTAACAGGCCTAATCTATCAGCGTGAATGTAGAGCATGAATGAAATTTGATCAGTACAAATGCGCACATAATAATGACTAGTGACAAACATTTAGCAACGTATCAAATTCAAGCAATTTCTACCCAAGCAAAACCAATTCCATTATGGAACAAAACCCTTCCTTACACCACCAATATCAACTGTTTAAGCTCCCCGTTCACAGATGGAATCCATACCTTCAAAGACTTTATGCCAAAAACGAGTCATTTTGATTGTTCCCATACACTTGGAAATGCGACTCATTAGATTATATTACTCGTTTTCATTCTCCACGTGTTGGTATTGTATTGTCCATACAAGGTACAGAAGTCTAAAACGTGTGTCTATTGAAGTTTATCGCGTGCACGTGTTTTTGAGTTGTTTAAACGTTTCCAAGATGGCCGAGAAGACGTTGAAGATCGTTCACACCCGTGTCACCCTTCCACGTCAAAAACGGATGTCAGTATGGAAAAAATCGGTAATCTGGTCCGATCTGACCGTCGTTCAAAGCTCCCGTCTACCAGCCATTTTGATTTCGTCAGCTTGATGTTAATCCAATGGAATTTCGACTTCCGTTCTCAATTCTTTACTATTAGAACAATCTGATTGCAATAAAGTGCATCTGAAAGAGCAAAACATTATGAATGCTTCTGTAGAAATACTTTTTACCTCCGATTTTTTAAAATATTTTTAAAGACCGGAAGGAACTCTCAAACAAATCATTAAAATAGGGGTGAAAATATTTTTTTAAATTGGATTGGAAAGGTAGTTCCGCAGTAGCCTTCATTATGTTTCGCTCTTTCAGATACTTTTTATTGCATTCAAATAGATCAAATAGTAAAGATTTTAGAGTAAAATTAGAAATTCCATTGGATTAACATTACATCCACGAAATCAAAATGGCGGGTAGACGGGAGCCTTAAGTATTCGTGTGATTACTGAGAATGTAGTAATTGATAAAGAATCCGTATGGCAAATTTTTCCACCAAGACAATGCGCCGGCTCATTCCGCATTGCCTGTCAAGAGGTTTCTAGCTAAGTACATCATCCCAGTGTTACACTATCCGCCTTATTCGCCGGATCTTGAGCCATGCGATTTCTGTCTGTTTCAAAGGTGAAATGTACATTAAAAGAAGCAACATTTGAGTTCGTTGAAACTGTGAAAGAGAATCGCACATTTCTTGAAGGAGCTGAAAGAAGAAGATTTCGACCACTGTTTCGAACATTGGAAGATTCGCATGAAGCGTTCCAGGGAAAGAGGAGGGGTGCATATTAAAGGTGATAATAAGTAAATATGTACGAATCAAAATAAAATGTTTTAAAACGTTATTTAATAGCTACACCTTGTATATTAGGCAGTCATTAGGAAGACTTGAGCTGTTCATTTACTTTTAAAACCTTCTTCTTGTAGAATATTTTACAGGTATCAGATTCTGATACTTGTTGTAGCTCCGACATTAAATTCTAATATTACCTGCGATATTATTTACACACCTACCCTGTTAATTGTTTTGGAAAGAACATAATGGTCACATTTTTTCTTGTTATATTATATCATGTTATATTCTGTTTCCATATGTATATATCTTTACCTTTTGTTTTTTAAACTCAAAAATGATAATGGAATATAATTTAAATGCTTTTGTGTATATTATAAGGACAATAATAATTTATGCATTAAAAATTAAGCAGCTATTAAACTGAGTGCATTAAATTAAATCAATATTTTGATGTGACGCTATTAAAAACATAACTCAGCAGGGTTGTAATGTCAGTTATTAGCATATATGGAAGGAGGTAAGTATCAACACTTTTATCTTCTGATAATTGAGTGGAAATATATTTACATAAAAAATAAATTATCAAATGTAGTCTCAATTACATTTTTATTATACTGTGTTAGATAAAAGAGTAAAAATAAAATCATATTTTCTTAATAAGTATGGTACATGATCTGAATTTTGAACACAAATGGAATTTTAAAAACATTAAATTAATTTCTGTGAATATTCAGTCTAAGAAATGTTCTGAGTCAATTTCTGGCTTATTTTTTTACTGGCTTATTTATATTTTTGGCCTTCAATTGATAAAATTTTTTAAAGTTTCAAGAACATTTTTTTTCTGATGAGAAAGGATTTCGCAACCAATTATACATACCTTATAACTTTAATCTGAGCTCCGAATAAATTTTTTGATGTAGATAATTTTAATAGAAGGCTCCAAAAATATTATAAATAACTAATGTATAAAATTTTATCATCAATTATAATAAGAGGAGTAACAAATGAATGTGTTGAAATTAAAAATTCAATAAGAGAAATGATGTCACATCATTATCTCAGGCACTAATCATCTTCCCTTATTAATTGCATCGGTTTGGGAGACAAAACTGAGGGGAAAAAAAACCAAATTTTCTATTAAAGTCACACATTTGTATCATTCCAATAAGCTTATTTTATTTTCCGCATCTACGATACAAGTGTAAGCAATGAAACAAAGGAACGTTTGGATGTGGATGCAAAGAAACGTTTCTAAGTTGTGAAATTAAAGAATTATCTCTCAAATCAAATTGAAAAATATTTCTCCCAAACTAATTGAAATGTAATCGCAAAGACGATGATAATAAAATCACCCAAATAAAGATTTTTATTCAATATTAGACTAAAAACAGAGATAATGGATCGATAATATTTTAATCAAAATTTTTTTACATCAAAGCTCCATATTTTAGGTTCACAAAACTCAGTGAAAACCCTAGACAAACAAAACCCTAGAAAAATTATAACTTTGCTACTCTTAATTTTTGTAACGATTCAGTGGAACGGTTTTGTTTCTTCAAGTTATTAATACTTGTTTTTCCAGAAGCAAAAAATATTACTTGTGAAAATGAGCTCCTGAACTGACGTTAATATTCAAATTTGGAAAATTGTCATTCTGAAGTCTGAGGTAGATTCATTTCTGCTTGCTACTGGGAAGAAAGTTCTACATAGTCTCGGATGGGTATAAAAAAGTATCCAAAAGTGTAAAAACTTTTGGCTAATTGTTAATCAGTCTGGAAGAGAGAGAAAAAGAGTTCTTCGGTTCGATGACCAATAGAAATATCATTCGAGATGTAAGAAAAACTCCTAAGATAAGCGTTGCAAAAATTGCCTCATCTACTGTTACAGTATTAGGAAGAAGTGGTTTCTGCAGAAATAATGCTATGAGTACTCCGAGAAGCCAATGATAGTGGTCAAGTAATTAGATGAAAATTCTTTGGTGCCAAAGCAAATAGAGAAAAAACATTTACGTTTGCTAAAAACCATACTTCAACTTCTTAATATTTCTAGAATAACGTAACATTGAGTCATGAAAGTTAATTATATATTTTTGGAAGTGATGGCCAACGATATGTTTGGCTGAATCCTTAAGCTGAACTACTTCCGCCATATACCATTTTCGCTGTCAATTATAGAGTTTAATTCTTGTATGGGGTCGCATCTGGCAAAAAGCGTGGAAAAATCAGCTTGTATTGTCGGAATCATAAATAAAATGGAGTATTTGGATATACTGAAGAATAATTTAAAACTAAATGTTTCAAATTATTCTTCGGAAATTATGTTAAGCAATCACATTATCTGTTTCAACAAGTTAATGAACCAAAGCATAAAGATAAAATTGCTAAGTTATGGTTATTGTGCATTTGTAA
Organism: Nephila pilipes; assembly: GCA_019974015.1. Classification (NCBI taxonomy): domain Eukaryota; kingdom Metazoa; phylum Arthropoda; class Arachnida; order Araneae; family Nephilidae; genus Nephila; species Nephila pilipes. The sequence goes on from BMAW01086833.1 coordinate 236,978, forward strand.
AATTCAGTTGCTTACACCACTTCAATCTCTCGATTACACAGAAAACTCAATCGAAAAAAATTTATTCAAAAGCATAATATTCGGAGTAAAGAACTTTTTCAAACAGTACAAGAAAAATTAACAAAAATATCCAGTAAAACTGCATAAATTCTTCGTAATCAATTGATCCTGATTGAAAGGTGTTCCAAATGTGTAAGAAAATATAACGAAGTATTAATTTATGCTTTTTGGAAAAGATTTTAAGTAGTTATACAAAGCGTATACTCAGTTTTGTGACTTAAAAACCTGTAACTTCAACGTAAAATGTATGGCAATGAAAATATATCTCGTTTCTTCATTTTTGTTCTTAGGTTAATACATTTTGTAATATATATTTTATTGTTCATGTAAATTTATTAGAACAAAAAATGTATATTCACATTAAAATATATTATTATTTTGTACTGTGCATTTTATTGCTTTAAGATTTAAATAAGTATTTAATAATATTGTTTTACTTCTTTAAGAAGAAAAGTAAGTGGTGTATTCTTAATTTTTGTAGGCGTTGAATTTTCTAGAAACTACTGAAAAAAGAATAAAACTGAAGTTTTAAGAAATGCAAGAAAATAATACAAGATTTTTTTTTTTAACTCTGTAAAAGATTGTGATAATTTTTCACCAGGATCCATCAACTTCTAGGATACTTCAGGTATCAGGATACTTCAAAAATTATTCTAATGCTAATAGTTTGTTTTATAATATAAAAACAATGTATAATATCCAATTTTTAATAATAAAACAGTGTAATATCCAATATTTTTATAATAACACAAAGTTAAATTACTTATTGATGACTTCTATAACTAAATCAATCAAATAAAAAAAAATCTAGAAAATAGAAAACAAAAGCAAATTAATAAAAAAGCAACCAACAAAAAACTAAACTTTCTTTTATACTTATTCAAAATATTCTATTTTTAACTTCTAACTATTATGTTTAACATGTCTGTATGAGATATCAACTGATAACATTTATAAAACAATGAAACATATTTTAAATTATAAATCACATTCATACTTTCGAGAGGGATTTTTTAAATATTTATATAATAAAATAACCTTTTTTATTTTGCCTTTTGGAACTAGAATACTTAAAACGTTAATAATAACTAACAATAAAAATATTAGTCCTTAATATGTTCCTATTGACTAGATTTTAACCCTTAATCAATTTTTTCTTTTAAAAGGTGGTTTAAATCTTCCACTATAACCCTTTTGACTTTTTCTAAATATACGAAAGAAATGAAGTAAATAAAATAAAACTGTTGTGGAGAAATTGAAAACTAGAAATATTTACATTAATTATAGTAACGGTAACTCATAAGTAAAAATGTTTTTTTACTTGAAACGTAATTTGTTATGCTTTATTTAAAAACTTGATTCTAATAAATTATGATTCTATTTTTTAATTTCATTTTATAAAAAATTTTACAGTAATATTTTTGCTACAGATAAAAGGAATGAAAGCTAAAAAGGGGTGGTACAGAATGATTGTTATTTTCACCTATAAATGCGAAAGAGATTGACGAGTGATTATGGTCGCGAGCTCGTGGCCGACATTCTTTCCGTTGGGTCATGGGTTCGAGTTTGATGCCACTAAAGACCCATCGTATAAGGATAATGATGTTCGTTAAATCTGTCAAAACTCCAAATCTCTTTGTGACGGCAAGTCAAAGTTTGGAGAGGTGGAAGCCAGCGCAAATGTCATCCTCGTCACTTAACAGAGGCTCAAAATTATGAGATTCGTCATTCAAAATTATGAGATTAGACAGGTTTCGTCGGGTTGCTTCTAAGTGCGTTGTTAATAAACGATCAATAAATTTCAGATATAAACTAATTCTTCTTAGAATTTCAGGGCCGCGGTAGCCTAGTGGTCAAGGTCGAGGACTAGCAGCCGGCGGTTTTCGTTCAGTCGCGGGTTCGATCCTAAGCTGCCAAAGACCCACCGTGTAGCCGGGGCTGATGCACGTTAAATCTGTTCGGGGCCCAAAGCCCTCCCGTTGGCGTGGTGTGGATGTTAGGAGAGGGGATGCCAGCTCAAGTGTCGTCCTCGTCACTTGACCGTGGTTCAAAATTACGAGGTCCGTCGCCAATAGCCCTCGTGTTGCTTCTAGTGCGACGTTAATAAAAACTAAACTAACTTCTTAGAATTCAAACACTTCTTATTTCAAACAGATTCGTTAAAAATCTTAATCACATTTTAAAAAACTATATAAGCGAAATATTTTTTTCAATAATTTCCGAATAATATTGCTTCGTTTCAAAACTATTATTCTGGGTATTTTATATAGAATAAATTATTATCCTTACATGTAGCTGTGTATAATATAGATTTTTATTCTAATTATTGTATATTATATAAATAAAATTTAATTAAGTTTGACAATATAGTTTTCTGTGCCTAATGCTATTATTCTTTTCTCTTTCTTCAAAAAGCTAGATTTAATTGCAATTTAATTAATTAAAGCATAAACTTATGAGAAATTAAATCAAATGAAATAAATCAAATTCCCTCTTTAATAATGTATAAAATATCATTTTTATAAATTTATACTATAAATTCAATATATTTGTAAGTACCATAGAAAGGCTAATTCCTAATTTTTATGTAAAAGAATTACAAATTCGTTTTATATTACAATCGAAAACGACACAAATAGTTTAGTTATATAAATTTTGAAATATAATAAAGCTACAATGAATTCAATTTGCTGATTAGATAATTAAATTTTGTTTCGAAAGTTCAATTATTTAATTTAGAGTATATAAAGATCGTTTAAGTATTTATGGAATGCAAAAAAAAAAAAATTATCAACTTATGGTAAAAAATTTGATTCTGTTTCTATATAATTATTTTCCATAATTTTTTTAAATGCTTGAAAACTAAATTACTTTAGAGTATTTGTAAATATGTATTATGAAAAATTAAAATTGAAATTGAAAATTATTCAATATAATTTTAACTAAACTAAATAAACTCTTCAATTAAAATTTATTTAGAAGAAAATGGTTTTATTGTGCCTAAAAGAATATTCGACCTTTGAATTTTAAAAAAAATATATATAAGGAATAAAAACAATAAACTTTTTTCGTAAGTCGGTGAAAAGGTTTTCTGTAATTCAAATATAACGTACGAAAAGCTATATTTATCACTATGGTATCAGATTATTATATCCTATGATGTATTGTCATTGCTA
>BMAW01086840.1:0-29273 GCA_019974015.1 Nephila pilipes
TTTTTTTTTTTAGTTTTTATTAATTTTGCTCTAAAAGCAACACGACAACTATGAAATTTAAAATAAATATATATTACAATCTGTGTCTTTTAGTTACAAAAATCAAACTCTTAATAAAAGCAAATGCCTTGATATAAATTTTCTTTCCTATTGGGGCAATTAGAATTGGATACAATATTATCAACAAAATTCAAATAATTATTTCAGTTAATACAACCACATACTGACAATACAGCAACCTCATTGAGCAATTTGTTTTGACCAGGTTTCAGCTTTTTAGCCACCTAAGGCGCTATTGTTTTAGTTGGGTCAATTTTGGCGAACCAGATCACTTTTCGCGTACGAAATCACTTTCCAATTTTTAATCGTTCGCTTCAATTTTAATTACATTTAGCTTAAATATATTCAATTTAATAATTAGTCATTTCCTTTAATTTTAATTACATGTAGTTGTTATAATATTCAATTTAATAATTTATCGTTCGCTTTGATTTTAATTACACTTAGCTAAAATAAAATCAATTTAATAATTTACTGGTTCCTTTAATTTTAATATCGGAAAAGTTTACTATTGACCATTTCTCGATATTTTATCGTTTACTTTAATTCTAATATTTAATTGAGTAATTTAATAATAATTACAAAAAAAGCGCACTTTGGGTGGCAAAATTGGCTGTTCTTTGCAAAATTTTGTATATAGAACATTTTATTATATTAAAATTTATTTTTATATAATTAATCAGTATACACAAAATTTGGAATATCTCTAGCATTGCCGATCTTTTATAAATCAAGTGATACGATTTTGAAAAAAATGAAATAGTAGAAACGGATTTTTTGAAATTAGAAGGCATGAAAAAAGGAGTAAAAAAAAAGTTGTCAAAAGGGAAGAATGACTATTTTTGAAGCAATGAAAAACCAGTTTCTTCCAAGTTTGGGATAGTTTTCAAACATTTGAACAACACAGAAGGGCAATTTAGCCTCAGGAGGGACCGATCCCTAACGGAAGAGCTCACAAGAAACTGTGTAAAAGAACGATGGAGATTAAATTACCCCCTTTTTCTCTTGTTTTGAATGGAGGGGGAGATAGAAGGGGAAGAATCGAGGTGGGGAAACAGCTCTACTTCTTTCAGTTCTGTCTAGAGGAAATATTTATTACCCTGTGACGTCATTTTCAAACTTCATGATAGCTGTCAAAACATAAATATAAGAAAACGCAAAATATTAGAGCAAAATTGAAAAAATTAAAAGCGTCTAAGAAGTTCCTAATTTGAATTCAAGCGAAATAAGGAAAATTAAGAAAAATAAAGCTTGTAATTTCTCTTTTATAAGAGAACTATTTACTTCTGCTCCATATGACCAGTATTGTACGAGTACTTTGTCCGCACTAAGTAACGCCCCTTCCCCCCTCCCAGTAGAGGGAGCTTTTGTCGATTCTCACTTTCGGAATCACTCGAAGGGAGCCTTAATATTCTTATATCCCATAGGAATCGGAACTGGTAAAATTCAATTCGGAACTAGTAAAATGAAAATGGTACAGTTAAGGAATATTAAATATTTTTTAAAAATAATTATGATAGCTAAGACAAATACCTTCAAGCAGCTTATAAATTTTCCAGATGCAAAAATATCCCCACCCTTAACTGGTTGACAAATGGAACGAAATAGATTACAACCAGGGAAATCACAGCTGTTTAAAAAAAAGCATTTACGAAAAATAATAAATTATACCCAAACTTAGTTTACTTTTGAAGGAGAAATAGCATACTCGCATATGTACAATTTAAAGACAGAAAGTGGCTGATTTTTCTAAAGTCATATACTTAAAAAGTAGATAAATGAAGCAAAGCGCAATTACAATTAAACACTTATATTAATTTAAAAAGTATATTCTCATAAATATAACTTACTTCCTGTTTTTTTTTTTTTTTTTTTACAGTTTTTAATGCTTCAGAAAGTGTTTCAGAGCTATGATGTAATTAAAATTTTAAAAAAAATTTCCTACACTTTTGTTTATCTAGATTTTCTGAGTTTTCTTCCTTAAAATATTCTCTTACCAATACGATTAATGCACAGTTTCTTCAGAATCTGATAAAAGAAATGATATATTTGATTAAAAAAATTCTGGAACATTTGAATTAAGAAGTCACAAGACCAATAGCTGGATTTTCTTCCATATTCAAAACTATAATTTATATTCTGAGTAAAGTATTAATATGGATGAATTTGTTGTTAAGATGATAAAAAATAAATTAAGTGCTGTTAAATCAATTATTGTTATTCTAATATCGAAAATAAGAATGTAATTGTACCCATTTCGTATAAGAAGCAAAACACTTTATCACATCTGAGACAAATTTGAAATATTCTAATTAAGACGATTTGTATAAAATTATTGTCAAATTGGGAGAAATTAATTCAACTCTATACTTACATTGTGTTTTGTAATCAGGTTTTCTAAGATTTTCAAAGGTGTGATTATCTTTTCATGCCAAAAAGGCATTTAAGGACCTAAATAAAATACTTTTAGAAAATCTGTAAATAGTTTTGAGTTTTATCGAAAGTAGGATTATTTAATAAACAAATGTGATTTTTTTTTTCACTTCTGTATACTTGAGGTCGAGGACTGTTTTTTTAGGGAAAAAAAACTAAATTTTATTCCATCTTAGCTGTTAAAACTGGGAATAATAAATAAGCAATTTGTATAAAACCTGTTGTGTAATCCTCTTATTATCTTTACTTCCACTTCTTTAATCATTAAAAAAAGTTACTCAGTGGAAACATGTGGCCGTAATAGCCTAGTGGTCAAGGTCGTGGATAGCGGCTGGCAGTTTTCTTCGAGACGCGGGTCCAAGCCTTGATGATACTAAAGACCCGCCGTGTAGCCGGGGCTGATGCACGTTAAATCTGAGGGGGGTTCAAAGTCTTCACGTTGGCGTGGTGTGGAAGTTAGGAGAGTGGGTTGCCAGCTCAGGTGTCGTTCTCGTCACTTGACCGGGGTAAATCGCAAATAGCCCTCGTGTTGCTTCTAGAGCAATGGTAATAAAACCAAACCAAACCAAACCAAAATTCTTTTTAACTGAGTATCGTAGCAAGAATAAAAAGTGCTTATAGAAGCTTTTTTCACTTCTTTTCCGAAAAAATACATACATTAAACATTAGATAAAAATAACAGTTAAAAATAAATAAACTACTATTTGTACGATATCAACCAATATTAATGTTATATTTTTGCATCTTTTACAGAAGTGATTTTTAAAAATATCATTTTGCATATTTATCAATTGCACAAACAATGGCATTTTTAATACTAAGTCCTCCATTTATTGAGCTTAGATATCAGTTTCGTTTATCAAACTGTTTTCGCCAATATAAAAGAAAAACTAATGATAAGATTTACTGGCAGCTTGTTTTTTTAATACTTACGATTTTAAGGGCTTTAGCTTAATTTTAAAAAAGAATATGAGGTACCAAGAAGAGGGAGGGGGTGACTTTATTGAAGATTACATTCATTGTCGATTGATTTTGTTAGAGGAATTCCTATAAAATTCCTTCAATTATATCATTGTATTTTTAAGTTATTATCATTTTTAATATTATATATTGTTAATTACTTCTTAATTACTTAATTTTAATTTACTTCTGGGCAAATATATGACCCAAAATTCAGATTCTTAATAGAATATTCAGGGAGATTGGGTGTAAAAATAAAGAAAGTTAAGAACTTTTGAAATATTTGCATCTGGTCATTCTACCCTCCCCCCTTTTTGCCGAAGGCATGTCTTTTCTGAAAGAGATTGGCTTGCTGACCCCTCCCCCCGCCCCAAGGCACAGCATTTTCTAAAAGCCTTCAAGCTGATTCATCCCCTGTAAACTTCCGCTGCACTGTGCCTGGACGGCGCAAAAAAATGTTAAATGAAAGCAGACCAACGATACCACTTCCCTCAAAATATGTGGTCAGTCTGTTGCGGACCCTTTTATATCATATATTAGCTTTCCCCCTTTGACGGGAGGAAGTGATTTCAAAGGGAAGTGGGGTTGAAACGAAAATGGAAAGTTATTTTAAAGTATAAAGGTGTTGGGGAGGGTAGAAAGAGGATCAATCAGGTGTTCTATCGTACTGTTTAGCTCTCTTCTTTTTAAAGGAGGAAAATTAAAAAGGTATTGGTAGTTAAAATGCTCTTGGTTATGGTGGGATTCAATGAAAGTAATTTTCACAGGATTGATAGAGAAAGCGTGGATTCCATTTCTTCATTTCCCACCTTAATAGTGTAATTGAAATTGATAAATAGAGAAATTCAAATTATCTAGCATGTTTTTGTATCACTTGGTAAATATTATCTTAAAAACATTCAATGTGTATTCTTAATAAAATGTATCTATATATATTTACCAATAGATATTTGGAATGCATTCCTGTTTTGCTGTTATTTAAGAGTTAAGTGAATGATATATTCTTATTAATTCTATTTTATGATAACTTAATAATAAATATTTATAAATATGTAGACAAAACTTTCCTTAAATGTGTGGGGGGGCAGTTAAGACAGAGCAGAATTTTTTTTTTTTACAAATTATCAACTTCTGTGTGAAATAATTTTTGTGATCTTATATAAGTATAAATTTAATTATTTTTTTTTCGTAGAAATTATCCCTTATTTCTTAAAAATATTCAATCTCTTAGCGATAAGTTAATAGTAATTTCTCCTAAAAACTTTTACCTTTTTTATACATTTCATTCATTTGTTTTATTAATGTCCCGCTTAGAAGCAAAATTAAGGAGGAAAAAAGGAGTAGGTTTTATAGAATGTAAACCATAATTAATAAATTCTTTATTCCTCAGATAGACTTATTAAGAATGCTTTGCTTTTCTAATGGAATTTAGTAAAAAACATACCATTGTTAATAAAATTTCAGAAATTAATTTCTATTGAAGAATGATTTGTAATAAGAATTATGAAGAAAAATTGTCTAGAAATTTTGATCATTATTTTTATAGCAGTAATTTTTTTTTCTTAAAAAAAAAAAACATTTTATGTATATATAAATGTATGAAAGTTTAAATTTATTGTTTCTTATAATAATAAGAGTGATTATTTTAAATTAGACAGAAATAAGTACTTTGCATGCTTTTGGAAAATCATAGAAATAACGTATATATTCGACTTTATACTGATCTGGAATATGTCTATTACTTATAATTTTTCATTTTTTCATGCATCTAAATTCTTAATATTTTTACTGTTTCAACTTACAGGAGAAAGTGTTCCCTTTGTTTCAAATCATACAATATTCTGGAGGCAAGTTTCAGCTAATCTAATTCTCACATTGTTATCTTTCAGAGCATTGTCAAGTCCAGTTCACTTTTTGCTGCTTATTCTTTTATGGGACGTTTATAAAATATTTCATCCATAAAATGTTTCTAAAAGTTATTCTGATAATTAATATGCTACAATGCATATTTTTTCTAAATATTTAGTATTTTGTGTGCACATTTTTATTACATTTTTTTGGTGTATATTTAAAATATTTCTCTGTCATTTTTAAGAGTTAAGTATGAAATTTGCTGTTAATTTTAGCATTTTCGTTCCGAAAATGAAAAATTACCGTTCGATAACATTTCATGATTATTGAATTTATAGATTTTCATTGCAAAAGCTACGAAAACTTTTAATTGAATTTTAGGTTATTGTAATCATTACTTTCATTTTTTTTAGAGAGCTTATAACGAGAAATAATATATCTGATATAAATTTTGATAGAAGCGCTTTATTTATTTATTTTGTTATTTTCAATAAAACTTAATAATGTAACTTAATTTAGAGTAATTTTCTTAATGTTTCAGATGCATCCTTCATTAGAAAATATAAATGTATTTGATATTGGTTCCTTGAAGGAAAAAACCGATAAAGATATTTTAACAGAAGCAAAAGTATTGCATGATAGAATTTCGATTCCGATGAGTCGCATTTGTGATAATGAGACTTCTGCACAAATAAGGATTCCATTCGAAAATTCAGTTGGGAATGGATTTGTAAGAATAAGTATCGATTCAGATGCTAAGGAAAAGTAAAGTGATTTATCTCATGTATAGACGAGGAAAAGATTTAATGTATAATGTTGTAGATTTTTGAGATGTTTAAGTTTTTTTTTTTCTTTTTCCATTAAATTGTTTTGCAATTCAATAAATATTCTTCACTGCTGTTAGTTACATTTCATCATTTAGCTGAAGAAATGTCTTTTTAATTTTCATAATGTATAGAAAATTAAAAATGTTTATTCATTTAATACTTCAGGAAGTAAACATTCAATCATTTCATCTACTCTGTTTGTAATGCATATATAATTTCAGTCATGACAGTTGTTTTATTTCATTTGAACAATCGGAATTAAAATATGTGTTCGGAACATGTTTTATTACAAGTGTGTCTCATTTAATATTTAAAAATTAGTAATACCAATTAACTTTGAAATGCTTAACTGATCTTTTTAAAACATTAATTTAGCATACAAAAATGTCTCAATAATCAGATCAGTCTTTTTATATGTTTATCAATTTGCCAAGATCTGCATGAAAATACTAATTTAAATGAATTCTTTTGATCTTTTATTGTATTTTATCTGATATCAGCAATTATAAGACTTGATTATCTTTAAATCTCAAAAATAATTTTATTAATAGGAATGCATGATTATATGTATATTAATGAATTAAATAGGTGTACTTTTTTTTGCCTTTTCTTTGGTAATAAAATTAAAAATGTTGCAGATATTCTCTGTCAAATGATAATTTATCAAAACAGAAACGAAGTTTTCTTAACTGTTACAGATAGGGGTAAACATTATTGTATTTTTTAATGTATTATATATGTATAATGTATTATGTATTATATATGTATAATGTATTATGTATTATTTAATGTATAATGTATTATATATATACGCTCACAAAATTTTTATGACAAATACAATTTTTTTTATTAAATATAGTTCATTACAAACTTTTCGAAATATGTATTCTAGATTGAAGAATCTTAATATATTTCTATTTTATTTGTGCATAAAATTCAACTAAACTATCCAAAAAATTCACCGATACTTGAGTTCCTTGATATTACATTTGAAATAATTGATAGTGTGTGATATGACATTTGATTTTATATACATTATACTACAATAAATTGTTATTAAAACACATTCTAAAAAAAAGAAAATTTAGTATTTCTGCTTGCTTTCAATCTTGAAAATAATCAAATTCATTTAATTTTTTTTTTAATCCTTGTGACTTAACGAATCTAATTCCGACGTTGATTGGAACATTAATTTTTGAAGTTTTACCAGGAGAAAAGAGTAATTTCTTAAAAATTCTTCTTTTTCTTTAATAATTTAAGATTCTAAGTTATACGATCACCTTGTATATATTTTTTGCCTTTAATGCTAGTACAATATCTTTTTAAAACAATATTCAAGTTTTTAAGCTTTAAAATAAAAATAATTAATTCTGTGTATTACTTTTAAAATATTAATATATATATATATATATATATATATATTACATTAATAGTAATAAAGAATGGAAACAATACTGAGTTAAGACACTGTACCGTAGTTATATACTTCAAAATTACATATATAGCTATTAATTTTAATATTTCTTTAAAAAAAAGTGTATGAAAGATTCAATGTTATACATTATATCAGTTGTGAGTAAATTCAGTACAATTAAACAAAGCTTAGTGAGGAATTTGATCATTTCGAAATATACAAGAACGATCTTCAGGAGGAAAAAAAAACGAATTACTAAAACTAACTTCCATTTGCTACTACATAAATATATAACTTCATTTTACTTCTTCAAATTGGTAAGTATTTTCTTAAAAATATTTTTGAACTCTTCATTTCAATATGATAGAATAAAAAAGAATTAACTTCATAAAACTCTTTCAACAATGAGATAGTATCTAGAGATATTAGTTTATTGAAATGATAAATCTTAACATTTAGGACAAAAAAAAATTAAAATGTATTTAATTTGTTAAGAAAAGAATTTTAAAATTTTGATACGTTAATATGAGATAAATTTAGAATCCACTAACATTTTTTTCATTCATATGATAAATTATTCTCTGCGTAATAAAATATTGCTTGATCATATTTCCATCAGATAAAATGCTTCATAGTAGACTCTTTTGAAGATCCTATCGATTCTTATTTGATCATTAAGAATTTCTGTATTTATTATAAGCGATATTTATTTTCAACATCTTCACCTGAAGGATTTCATTATCTGGATCAACAGACTAATTTTCCAATGCTGTTTACTAATGAGATTATTTTGGTAAACCTATTTCTCTTATTTTAAGTTACATTTTTTTAAAACCTATAAACAGAAAAAAAAAGAATGGAAAATAATACTGCGTTAAAGCACTGTACCGTAGAGTTATATTTACTCCTAAACTATATCTTTAATTATTAATTTTAATATTTTTTGAAAAAAATTATATGAAAGATTCGATGTAATACACTAAATCAGTTATGAATAAGTTCAGTACAATTAAGCAAAATTCAATATAGAATTTGATCATTCCGAAGAATACGAGAATAATCTTCAGTAATCCAATAATAACGAAGGAAAAAAAACTCAATTTCAATGTTAAGGGATAAAAATTATTTATTCTATTACTTACGGTATTGAGAATCACACAATTTTTTTTTTACAATTTTAATTTATTTTTATACAATTCAAATTACTTTAACTAATTTCGATTCGCTATTTACTACACAAATTCAATGTACTTCTTCAAATTGGTAAGTATTTCTTTAAAAAAAGATTTTTTTCGTTTCATTTAAAATATCAAACAAAACTTTCAGGTAAGGAGCAAGAAGATAGCTGGAGCACGACTAAGCCGAAAATACTTTTCTGAAACCATATCACAGGATCACGCAAGTTCTTACGAACTTCAATTTATTTTTTCTATTCGAATCAAATTACTTGAACCTAATTTCTATTTACTTTTATTACATAATTAATTTACTTCTTCAAATAGGTAAGCATTTTCTTAAAAGTATTTTTCAATGGTTCATTTTAATATCAAGAAGTTGGCTGGAGCACAGTTTAGACGACAACGCTTTTCAGAAAACAAGATTGTTTGAAAGATGGTAAATGTCCAGAAAAAAACAGTGTATTACTACGCTGAGAGTTTGTCCAGCGGATTGTCTTGCGCAAGGTTGCTACAAACTAGTTTCTCCCAAGGGCAACGCCTTGGCGATCAGCTTTTAACTAGAAATTAGGATTTGGAGGGGAAAAATCTTCAACCCCGTAAACTAAAGATTCCCCTTGGGAACACTTTCAATTTTGCATTTACCATTCGAGCCGTAATTCTTACTCCGACAATTGTACTAATTTCGTCTATGAGGGCTGGCGTGTTAGGGCTTCATCAATAACTATGGGATTAATTCTTTTTTGCTTTATTTCCTGAATTGGGGAAGTAATTTCTTCCTCCATGTTTTCATTATTTACATCAGTTTCTATTTCATTTTGATTTTAATTTAAGTCACTTTGGATCTGAGTTTCATTTAATTCATTTTGAACTGGGGTTTCATTGATCTCCAATGCTTTGAATGTACTAGTCAATTCTATGGGTGTTGGGTTGATTACAGAATTATTTATATTACTTTTTTCTCCCTGAGATTTTTGAGGAAAGTTTGATACTCTTTTTTATTTTATTTATTTTAATAGTGGTGTTATTATAGGTTTCAGCAGTTGCTGGCATTTTGCTTTCTAATGCAGCTAGTGTTTCTTTTAACATTTGTAATTCAGCATCTTTATGGTTTAAGTGCTGCTGGAGCTCTCGATAGCTTATTTCATTTAACTTTTTGGAGCATTTGAGGGCAAGTCCTAAGATAAAAGCTTTTTTGTTTAAATAATCTGCATTAATTAGGTTATAATCACTTATATCCGATATTAAATTTTCAAGTTTTTGGCTTAAGTTTAAACATTCATCATGGGAGGTTATGTTATCAATGGCATTATTTACTTCACAAACATTGAACTCTCTAATGCGAGACAAAATGGTATTTACCTCTTTTTCCGAGGAGTTCATTTCATTATCCAAGTAATCGGTATCCATTTATAATCCAAATATTGGTCCAGGTTTGAAAATCCAAGAGAATTTTTTTTTTCTACACGTGCAAGTACGTGGAAACACAAGTAGAGAAAACTCTACGTTATTAATTTAGATATAACACTATCTATAAAATAATGATGTAGAAGGTAGGAATAATTACTAAGACATTCGCTATCATAGAGAAAGTTCACTGGTATATTCACAGAAAATCGATGGAAATAGATTCAAAACAGGCGCGTGGCCGTAGACGCCGTCGTAGAAGGAGAAATGACATAATGCCGATTTGTAGATCTTTTAGCCACTATAAAGTGTTATCAGGTGCACCATGGGGAAGTAGATCTACAGCGCATCTAGAGAGCCACCGATATTGGAGGGAGAATTGTTTGGCTCCGTAACCGTGCAAATTTCCCTCTTTGCTCTTCCCTATCCTCCTTATGAGCAACATCAATCGATTGATTTCTGAGTGCAAATCCTTGGTACACTATTCTATGTGATTTTAATATCATAAGTTCCCTTACTGTGTACTGCATTGTTGGCTTCACTGCGAAGCTTTTGATGTGTTACGAAAGAAGTCTTTTTCATAATAAATTTTGTTGGATTTAAACTAGACCAAACCAAACACACTTGAATTACTAAAAGAAGACTGCTAATATAAATCAGAATGGGTGTAAAAGAAAAACGGGTACATAGACAAATTCCTCGTTATAGGGACTCTATGGAAGTAAGTTACTTGTTTGAAAGCCTTATTTTTGTACACTTGAATTAATATATTTTTTCTCGGTTATTATTTTCAAATCAAGAGGTTCATCCACTTAAAATTATTTACCTGTGATTGGTTTAAGTGTATTTTTTTATATATATCTTGAACTTAATTATATGTTAAAATTTTTTAATTGGATAAAAAAAAAAAAGAATTGCGGTTAGATTTTAGTACTAGATACACACTGGTGCAGAAATGTAGACTCCTATAGAATCTTTCTCTCTACAATTAAAAATTAATTAAAATATTGGTTAAGGTGAAGTAGCTGTGCCCCTTGGTGGTTTCGGGGAAAACATGGCGACATAAATGACAGGTCGCTAAGCAGTGATACTGAAGTGGTCTTGGCGATGTGCTTCTTAGAGATTCAGTAGCCTTTGGCAATTTTTTTTCCTTGTATGAGTTTAATAATAAGTTGTTACGTCAGGAGGATGTCAAAAATGAACAGAAAGCCGAAACGAAACCAATTCTGTTGAATATAAATGTCAAATAAACCTTAATAAATTAATGGTTTTTTTTTTTTTTTTTTTTTTTAAGAATTAGAAATTTTGTGGAAGAACTAACAGTATTTAATCATAAATAACTACAAATTATAGTTATTTTTATGGATTCAAAATTAAACTTATTAATGATTTTTCTATATGTATTATTTATAAGTATTACTAATTATAAATTTATAAATAATTATTCCAAAAATGTTGGTTGATTGGCTTTTTATTAATATCGCTCTAGAAGCAAAACCAGTGCTATTGGTGACAGATCTCGTAATTTTGAACCTCAGTGAAATGAGAGGAACCCTGAGCTGTCTATCAATATATATGTATCCTTTTTTCTCTTCAATTTATTTGAAAAATATAGAATCGGTATCAAATGAGTTGCAAATGGAGGTAATTGAGATACAAAGAGATTCAGAATTATAGGTAAAATTCAGTAAAGTTGGCAGACCAGAACTTTACGAATATGTACCTCCCTGGTTAGAAAACACTTGAGAGCTTACATATGAGATAATTTCTATGTTTGGAAGTACTTGTCAACATGAGAAGCTATTTTCCTCTAATGAAGAAAAACAAGTATATTTCTCAGATCTAGGATTTCTGACTATCACCTCGGTCAGTTTTGAAAGAAATCACTGCTAACAAAATTTCTCCCTAAGTAGGAAAGGAGGTAGCAGAAAAGAGATGTCAAGTGGCAGGAAAAAAAAAAAATTATTGCTGTTCTTTTATTTTTTTTTTCAATATAATTTTTGAAACTATTTTCTGTACTTTTCTATTTCACCATCGCAGGCAATAAAGAGCCAAAAATGATACAACCAATGCCAAATGGAATATGTTTATACTGTGGATTGTCACAAATAAAGTCTTCTTGGTGAGATTTGTGCCGGCAAAATGGAAAAGTACCCAAATTTCTTTTCTTTGAAAATTCTTTTTAAAGCCCGTCTTTTTCTTGTGGCCCGTATAAACATAAACCTAGTTAATTTGGCCCATATTGATTTTTGAGTTTGACGCCCTTCAACTAAACCCTGTGGAATAAGTCAACAATAACATCATAAATGATACGAAAGATTAAAAAGCAAAAAGAATGCTATAACATATTTTTAGACTGTTTTCTACTGCTTTTAATGATTAGCAATTAAGAATTGAAAACACATGATTTATGCTGAAGTTTCCTAAAAGAAAAGCTTCCAGAATCATCAAAAACTAACTTACCAGATTTAAATCGTTATCACATTAAAAAAAAAAAAAAATCAAGGAGCTCCCAAAATGTCACTTTACCTGTGATAAATTATCTCTAAATATGTCTTGTTGGTGTGAAATCTTCAAATAACTGCCTTAACTTGCATGTTTTAATTTTTTGAACGCTCCCAAAAGTATAATTAATTTTTCATTCGAATTATGTGTTATGCTAGTGAAATTATAAATTTGAAAGATTGTATTAATATTTGTTCTTTTTTATAAGTTTTAAGAAAATATTAATATCTGCTCTGAATGGGAAGTTGTGACACTATTTGAACAAAAGATTAATCTGAATTTCCTAATAAAGAAAAGAATCTTATTATCACAATATCTAGGAGACATAGGACACACAATCAGTTTGACCTATTATTACGGAGTCTGCTTGATATGTAGTTTATACATTCTTACTTGAACTGCTTAATATATAAACTGGCTTTACCATTAACCAATCACATGTGATATCACTCCTAGTTATTGTGGGATCATAATTCTTACTCTTCTTTTTAGGAAATTCAAATCTATCTTTTATTCAGATGATATCACCACATCCTGTTAATAGCAATATTTACATTTTTTTTTCTGTTACCTTTTTTAATTACCATTTCATGGAAAGTGAAATATTGAATTTTGTATTTTTTCAAGGAGATTTTTTTGATCTTGTGGTCAGTGAGATTATTTGTATACTCAACCATTTTGTATTGATAAAATTTTAAGAGTTATAAATTTTATTTTCTTGTTCAAGTGATATCTACGACAATTCAAAATGTCAGAAGAGTGTAAATGTAAACAAAAGGCTTATACAATTGAGAAAAAAACTCAATATTATCGAACAATTTTGAAAAAGGACAAGAAGAAATTGCTATAGAACTTAATTTTCCTGGGATTACATTGTGGATGGTTAAAAAATACAGATCAAGTAGTTAATGCTAAAAGCATGGCCTGAAAAAAGGCTCAGATAGTTGAAAAACTAAATGTCTTACTTTTTTTTATTGACAAAAGAAATGATGTTCCATTGTTTAGGCAAGTGCTTCCAACTCGAGCATTGAACTTTAACAAACCCTTGAGTGATTTGGAAAATTTTATGTTCTAAGGGCTGGTTACTTAAATGGAAATGAAGACATGTCAATAAACTATATTTTCTTTAAATATTTTAAATATTCTTTTGTTAAATATTTTTTGTAACAGGTTATTTTGACTTGTATGTTGTAAAAATAACATGATAGCCATAAATTTATTTTCTTGAATTAACCAGTTACTCTGTTTATTCTCTAATTTACACAAATGTTCGTTCTGCAGAAAATTCATATCGATGTTAGAACTTATATTATTGCTCAATTTGTATTAATACCGTAACTTGTGGTTCACTTAACCGACAATTTAATAATCGTACTGTGATTACCACGTATTAACGGGGTTTAAATGTTTAGTGTAACTTTGGTGGTCTCTGGTCAGATTTCTCTTTAAGTGTTTTTTTTTTGTTGATTGTTATGTCTATTTAGCATTCACTTTACATAATAGATTCAGAAAATTAAATTTTTAATTTTAGTAAGATTTATAGAGAAAACAAACATTTGTATTTGTAAAATAAAAAAAAGATTTAGATGCAATATCATCTGGATTTCAAGTTTTTTTTCTGCTAACTTAATCTGTGTGGTATTTTAGCCTAATTTCGTGATTGGCATGCATAACATTTTTCTTAAGAAGGTTTATTACAAATGAAAAAAAAGCACCAATTTAGGCATGCACTGCATCAGCAAGAAACGAATTAATCTGCTTTGTTTGTTATTATTTTTCATCTTTTCAGATATTGGTTTTTTTTGTGGTTTGTATTTAAAACTCCATAAAATAAATTTTTATCTAAAGAGCATTTCATAGAAATAGATTGTAATTGCAATAATCTTATTTTATTTGCTTGCAAGTAATAATCTAGTGTTAAAATTGATAGCAGTTTTTGTTGCAATATGTTGACATTTTAGAATTTATGCTTATATTTATGTTTTTCAGTACATAAAAATAATAGATATCCATAAAAATATGAATATTTGCATTAATTTAAATTGAAATGCAATATGTTCTTTTCATAATTAGTTTTTGACATTTACTTATCAATATTTTAGGAGGCATACCGTTCTATTTTGCAAGAGATTTTGGAAA
Organism: Nephila pilipes; assembly: GCA_019974015.1. Taxonomy (NCBI): domain Eukaryota; kingdom Metazoa; phylum Arthropoda; class Arachnida; order Araneae; family Nephilidae; genus Nephila; species Nephila pilipes. Next base: position 14,772 of record BMAW01086840.1, read on the forward strand.
GTTTATATGCAGGTATTGTTTTTGAATTGCATCAAAGTGCTGCACAAGAGTATTCTCCATCGAATGAACATGTTATTCGGTGAGTATCGTAATTCAAATAGTTGAATCAGATATTTTGTCTTTAATATTTTTTAAATATTTATTACAATAAAAATTCCTAAGTTTGATACTTATTTTCTGAAAACTTGATAAGTGTAATATGAAAGAAATTTGATTTGTTTTCAGCAAGTTAAATGTGTTTTTCTCTGAATTTATTTATGAATTTTTTCCTACTAGTTTAAAAATTTGAAGTTTTTTTTAGAAAAAAAAAATATTTTTATAATAACATTATTGTAGTGTTGTATGAAGAACATTGTTTTATGCTTTAGGAAAAGATATGTTAATGTTTTGTGATATTCTGAATATATTTGTTTTTGTATAAAAATAGTTTTCCCTTTTAAAGAGAGATTATTTATACTTTTCCAATGTTAATGAATTGCCTGTCATCATAATTTGAAAGAATTAATATATTGTTATAAGAATATAGTATTTTTGTTTTCAAATATAATATGTTTTTTGTTGGAATGGAAGAATTTAAAAGGCATGTACATATTTGTTTTCCCTACAAATTGAAAATTTAACATGCATTTTTGGTATCAGACACTTAACATTCTGACAATCTATTAAGACAACAGGAATAAGTTTCTTTCCCAATTTAAACTTGATTTTAATTTTCCCATTCTCTTGAAAGTACTCTGTATTGTATTTTATCTCTTACTTATTAATAAGTCACACTTGATGTGATATTTTAGTGAAAATAAAGTATCCTATCTTCTTAAATTGAATATTTTTTATGGTTTTCCAAAGGAGAGATTAAAAGCAAACTAAATTTGCTTTTAATCTTTTCCTTATTGTAAAAAGTTTTCAACTCTAAAATAGAAGGATGTATTTTTCATATTTTATGATATGTAATTTGTATAATTGAACATATGTTATATATAATATATAGAGTGTCTCTGAACTAATTGACGAAACTTTAAAAAAAGATAATGGGCTTATAAAGAAAATTTTTTTTTTTTTCATATAGTAATGTGGAGTCAGAAATGAAAATTTTTTTGCAGAAAAATAAAAAAAAAAAAATGCTAAAGAAATAAAAAGCTAATTATTTACATCTGTGTGAGTCTGTGAAGAATGATTTGGTACTCTTAAATGCTGAAACATATGACAACAAACAGTGATATAACTTTTGAAGTGTCAATACAAAGATTGAAACTAGTATCATAAATGATTTCCTTACTACCACATCAACTCAATGGTACAATGTATTTCATCTTTCTGATTGAGATGGTACTGTAATTGCTTGATAATGTACCAGTTTCTCTATAAAATGTCATGTGATTTCAGCATGACAGAACTCCAGTCTGTATTGATATTAATTTATGAAATTAACTCAATGCTGTGTTTGGTTCTCAATAATTGGATGAAGTAGATTAGTTGTCCAGCACATTCACATGACACATCCAGGCATTCATCTACAAGACTCCTATTCACTCTAAAGAGGACCACATTGTAAAACTTTCATTCAATAGTTCTTATAACATCTGGTGTCTTTGAAAGGGTATACTAGTCACTTGCTAGAAGCTTCTGGACTTATATTGATGTTTGTGGTGGCACATTAGTATTTTCTTTTATTATTAATGTTATGTTTTGCAAAATTTTCATCTCAACATTTCCTGTTTTTCTGCCAACACTTTTCATTTCTGTTCTCACATGGCTCTACAAAAAATGCTTCTTCATATGCATTTTATTTTCCCTTTAAGTTTAGCCCATAAATTCTAGGACATCCTGTAAGTCTGAACAGTTTTGGATTTGCTTATGTGTATAGCTTTGAAATTCAATTAGAGTGACCCAATGACTTTTAAGCTGTAATATGCTTATTTCTAGAAGCTCAAAATTGAATAAGATATATATGAAGTGATTTAAAAACTATTCTGAAAAAAATTGCAATTATTTTAGAACAATGTCCACATTTTTAAGTATTTTTTTAAATACAATTTTGAAGATTTGCAGTAGACCAAATTACACTTTCATTATTATTACTATAATTTCAATTATGCAAATTTAAAAGAATATACTTTCATATACCAATTAAGATGTATATGAAAGTATATTTTTTAAATTTGAGAGATTTATCTCTTTTCCTCGCTTCCAAAAATATTAAATGGTAATTCTTGTTTTTATCATAAAATTGCCTCTTAAAAATACAGTATGATTGATTTTATGTATTTTTTTTCAAGTATAATTTTTGTTTCATTTAAAAAGGATTGGTGAATATGATTAAAATATTTTATACTTAATGAATTAATGAATGTTAATGAACATAGTTTGGAGATATGGTGATCTTGACCTTTTTTCATTGGTAATATATTTTTATATTTACTGTGACTTCTTAAAATTTGTTGGTTAAATATAGAAATGCTTAGAAATAATTATTTTGCTTTTATGTATGCTTGGTACTATATTAATACATAATGTTTTGTTCTTGCTATGCATCTTTGTGTTGCTTCTTCAAAGAGACAATAAGTTTGGTGAGTAGAATTTTTTTCTTCATTCTACTGGAAAATTCTTTATTTAGAGTACCTATCTAATAAATATTAATACAGAAAAACTATGATATTGAAAATTTGGAAGTATATTTATGCAATAATTTCTGCTTTTAGAAAAGAGAACTGAACAAATTTGTAACATTTGTCTTTAATTATTAAAAGAAAAAGTTGATTAAAAAGTTTGTAACTAAAAATTTTATTATTAAGTGAAAGCACTTATATTAATTTCTTTCCATATGGAAAACAAAACAACAATTTAATGTATAAATGTGTGCTTTTGTATTCAGTTTTCCTTTATGGATAAACTAATTTTTTAAAATCCTAATGCAGGAGAGGGGAAGAAAACTATTTTTTTTAAAACAAATATCTAAGGTGGAAAAAAAAATTAAAATAAATATTTAAAGAAAAGTATTTATATTTACATTACAAATATAGAGGGGGAAAGAAAGGAAAACAGAAATATAGCAAAATCAAAGTTTAGTTTTTATTTGTTTAATGATTCTGGAATTTCTTTTGCTTCATTTTTTTTTTTTAAAAAAAAAAAGCTTTGTATTTTAAAGGTTTTTAATTTCTAGATAGTAAATGTATTGGTTAACCAAATATATATGAGAAAATGTGTCTGAAGCATCTGTTACACAATTATTTTTTTCTTCTGAAATGCAGAAAATGTATTAAATGCAATTGATGCATTTGAAAAATGTTTCATTTAAATGCTAAAGAGGGAAAAAGTAAAAGGCTTACAAAATATTTTAATTCTCTTAGTAATAATGTTTATGTGCTTTAAAAAAAATCATTTACATATTTTTTTGTGTTGGAAAATCATCTTTAAAAGTTTGCATTTTTAAGCATAATTACTAAAAATGAGTCATTTCTTAGAAATTTGCTAAGTTTTGGTGCTAAGCATTATGTGAATGAATGAGAATAACATTAAAAATGTTTTATAACATTTCCTCTCAAATGACACCTGTTATTTAAAAATATCACTAACTTAAGAGATAATTGACAGTAAGTTCATGCTTCAAAATAATTTTTCAATGTGCATTTTTTTTTTTTACTTAAAAGATTAATGCCTAAAAATCAGCATTGTGATTTTCTGAAATAATGCATTGTAGGTACGTTGCATTATGTAAATTATTTTATTGAGTTGTCTTTTTCTTGCCTTTTATTTCATTATGAAATCTTGCTTCATTAGCAAGACTTTTGCTAAAATCAAACTTCTTAAAATGATTTGAATAAAAGTTGTGCAGAGGGGCTAGGAATTTGAAATTAAAGAAACATAAAGCATTGAAACCTTTTTTGACACTCACAGAACTGAAACAACTATTCGGAGCTATTCGATTTATTAAATTTGATGAACTGAACTGATTTGTACATGTTATTATTATTGTGTCTAGCTTTGGAGAGTATTTGGAATTACATATGAAAATACATTGAGATTGTATATAGCATGTAACAAATGTTAAAAAAGAGCAATAGAGCTCCTTCTGGTGGCATTATATACATTTAAGTAGTCAACCTCCTACTTCTGTTGAGATGGGATGTGGCGTGAATTTGATTCTGATAATTTTTTTAAAAATATTTTAAGCATTTGTAAGTTTTGCTCTTAGTCTGTTAATAAATTAATTATTGTGCTTGCCACACGTAGAAGTTAATGGAGCTTAAGTCTACTACTATATAATTCCAAATCTAGGTTTATTTTCTCAATTTTGAAAGTATTTTTTGAAACAGATGGTAAAAATCACATTATTATTATAAAACTAGAAAAAATCTGTCAACTCTGCTGTATGATTTAACACATCTGGACATTTTCTCACTGCAATTGATTTCAATAAATTTTATTTGTTCTTTGGTGGAAGTCTAATATGAATAAATTGTTTAATATGGACTGCAGTAATTTTGTACTATTCAGATTTCATCTGTTAAATTATTCAGGTTTTCCTTAATTATAGGTTTTTACTCTTTGAAGAAATTTTTATTTTTTTTGTTAAGTAATACGATGTTGGATTTAATCTTACCTGTGGTAATTGTAAAAATTGAGTAAATTTTTTTGAATAAGCTGCTTTCCTGTGGTAGTAGAAAAGAAATGGATAAAATCTTGAATAAAATAACATAATTTAATAATTCTATACACTGTATACTTTCTTGATATGCACTATCAATTTGTTCAGCTATGGAGTAAAATTAAAAGGGATATAATATTATGTGCCACAAAGATCATTATAATACTTACAAAAATTGTCAACTTAGGGAAGTTCAGCCTTCCATGTGATATATTGCAAATGCTTATGGAAATTATGAAAATTTGGTCAGATTGAGTAAGTGATTAATGTAGGTAATCAGTTAATCTGGAAGTTAAATTGACACTTATGAGCTCAAGTTTTTATTCTTCCAAAGTCCATTGTGCAAAATAATAAGGTTTGCTGCATTAAATTTAACTTGGTCTCAAAATCCTCATATAGAGTGGACATTTAAAGATATAGGTATTAGCTTAATGTTGTTCCGTTGAGATATTCAGAATTATAGGACCTATCAATAGCCTATAATGCAACATTTGATAGTCAAAACAAACAAAACTTTCTCATTCTCTTTCCACAACAATTATCCCAAGTGAATTGGCTTCCAAATAATATATTTCATTTTTCACATTTAGTACGTAGTCTTTTGGCTTAGTATGTATATGAAATAAGATTAATGTACAGATCTCAGATAAAAAAAAGTCGTCTGTAATAATTTTTGTAATTCTCATTTCATTTGGACAAAAATGATGTTACTAAACTAATTTATGGTGTTAATGGGTTATAAACTACTATCGTATTTTAATAAACTTTTGAAATTGTATAATTTCTGTTATAACTGGACGTATCAAATATTTTTGGTAATGCCTTTTCTGCATATTTGTTGAAATTTATGATCCTTCTAAAGTCAATATTATGGTTGAAAAAAAATGAACTCAAGAAAAAAGTGCTGGAGAATGTTGACATTTACGGCAACCAAAGTCAATATGTACTAGTTGAATGTTCTCTTTGCCACCAAAAGAAGCATTCCAAAATTATAGGGAAGCATGTGTTTGTATGTTGCAAAAAAAAAAAAAAAGGTTTATGTAAGTAAGTTTTGTTGCAAAATGTGAGTTTAGGGATTTTGTAAACAAATATTTAGTCATATTTTTATTTTCCAGTTATTTTTGAAATTTTTTAGTACTGAAGCATAACTCTTAACCATAACTTATAAGTGTTAAAATTGGCTATATATTGGAGGGGAAAGAAAAGGTGTGGAGTTACTTAAAGGTTAAAATGTATTAGAGAGCATAAAATAGTATTGAATTTATGTTGTGCAAAATGGGAGAACATATAATTCTGCCTTATTAATTATTCTGAGTAATGTAAGTTTTTTTTTTTACAGACTTTAAATAATAATTGTCTAAAGTTTTTTTTTTTTTTTTTTTTTTGTGTGCTTACATTTCAAATCAAATTACCAGATTTTATTTCCAAAATATTTGTTATTTTGAGTAATTGATAAAAAGTGTAATTTTTTTGGACCATTTATGAACCAGATCCTTAGCTGGTTAAACTGTATTGTTTGGAATACAAAAAATATCTCTTCAAAATATGAGTTAGAAAAATGGCAGAAACATTTACATGGCCATAAATTACGAAGTTCCTATTTATTATATTTTAAATTTACCCTCTCTTCATAAAGTTAAATAAAATGAGCAGAATAAGGTATTTTTTCATAATTAATAAAGTTTCAAGTAAAATTTAGGATCAAAGTGGAAATCAAGCAGAGTGAGCCTGCTGATTGTTTGAGAACAAAAGAGACAAGAAACCATTTTGTGATTGGATACCATGGAAGCAAGCTAATGTAGTACCCACCGCATTAGTCTAGAGGTTAAAGATGTTGAGACTTCAGATCGGTATCCCAATAAACTTGCTCCATTTCCAATTTTATCTGTTGTTCGTGGTATTTGTAGAGGTATTTTAAGATAGAAAAAAAATTTAAGAATTAAAATGAAATAAATTTTTAAGTGCTGTGCTCGATGCCAAGACTGCCACTCACATGCTGATGTGTAGTTAAACAATTTTTTAATGAAAGGCGTAATAAAACTTAAATAATACCTAGGCATATCATGCAATTAGCTTTTATTGTGAATTTTAAATCATCTCCTATAATAAGTATGTTTGTCTCTGGTTGCAATTTACTTCCATATCAGGGCAATAACTATCAATCCAATCTCTGGTGACTGGCAGTCAATGTGTTAAGGGGTTTCAGGATGATCAGTATCATATCTTAAAAAAAGAAAAAAAAGTGTAAAATTTGTTTTTTATCATCAATTATTGGAAACACTCATTTAACAATATTAGATTCTTTTTTTTTATCTTATGATTCAGAAATTTTTGAGCTGAAACAAACATGAAATTTAGCCTAGTTTTATGTTGTTTTATTACTTTTAAACATATACCTTGTTTTTTAAAAAAAGTATTATTTCAAATTTTCTCATGTCATGACTAAACTTACATCATCATCATATCATTAAAATCTTTTTCTTTTCTATAAAAGCTGTGAAGTATAGAGTGTGACAAATCATGCCTATCTATTTGTATTAAGCATTGTTAATTGTATGATGCAATTTTTCATGTTTGGGTTTCTCAACTAATTCATAGCACTAAAACATAGCACATTTAAGTTCTGTGGGATGAGAAAATATACAGTACTTGCATTCTGGCAATACTGTAATGTGGCAGTTGACTTGTATGAGAGAGATAAAGCTTTTGAACATATGGTTTGCACAGCATTCTTAACATTTTTTGTATCATAGTAGTCCAGTGATTATAATGTGATTGTGTGATTTTTATGTTAATTTCAACTCTCTCATTGTTTGATCAATTTATGAGGTCTGTTACCAATAGTCATAGTACTCAAGAGTGATGTTATTTCAAAGAAAAACAAAGGAAATATTTCAAGGGCTTTAAAATTTCATGCAAATTTATTGTGAAATCAGTACTTTTATTAAAATGTATATATTTCTTTTCAAAGTGTGTTAAATCCTTGTTATATTGTAAATTTTTTTTTTTACTTTTTAGATGTACCAAAACGATACATATTACATACTAATATTTCTTTATTTAAAGTAACATTTTTCAATATCATGAAGAAGTAGGCAATTGTAGCTGTATTGTGAATGTATTTGTATGTTTGCTACAGTTTTTTAAATATTCTGTTGACATTTTAGTTTGTGAAAGTTTGGAATTATGAGTATGTGCTCTTAATTAAAAGAAATGCGCTTGTGATGTTATTTATTTAATTATGGTTGCAAGATAAAAAAAAAAAATGCTCTGTAAACAACATATTCCATGATTTCAACAGATCATATTCCAAAAAATGAATAGGTTAAGTTCTCAAAATATAGTTCAATTATTAAAATCTTTTATCCAGAAAAAATAAAATCCATTGTTGCTGATTGTAAGAGATTTTCTGTATTATTTTCTTTTGTAAGTACTGTTTGTTTGTATGTTTTAGATATATTCTGTTCATAATATTTTAAATGACACCCTTTTCTAGTGTTACAATTATTATTTTTTGAAAAATGATTTTCATTGTATGGTATTCAATTAATTTAACTGATTTAATTCTTTTCATTTGTTTTTTAAAAATCCTTTTGGTTTTTTAATCTTTTTTTTTTTTGCTTGAAAATATGTTTGTTTTTATGTATTACCGGTGAAGCAGATGAATTATTTTTAAACAGGAAGGAATGAAACAATAAATTTCTCTGAGGATTTTGTAAAAATTTTACTTAATACTAGTTTTTTCCCAATGAGGTTAATTGATTTCATGTAAATTGCAACATTACTGTATTTAAATTCAAGAGTTTTATACATCACCAAGCTGTAATATTAGTCATCCAATTTGTTTACAAAATTCATCATCAATATTTATTACCATTAGTATTTCACTCATATTGTATATTAATTTATGTAAGTTAAACTTAAATTTTTATTTTATTTTTGTGAACTTTATGAAGTAATTGCAGAAATAAAAAATGGATGAGCATATTGGAATGCTTGTTATTGATCTTCATATTTTTTCATCTAATGTACTTGTATAATTGCATGCATTTCTTACAAGTATGATATTATTTCTCCAAATCATTTATATAAATAATTCCTTTGTTATTATTATATTTGTTATACTTAAATGATGTTAATTTTTGATATATATATACATTAGAAAATATGAGTAGTTATAAAAAATGCATTAATGAATTTGATGTATTGGAAAGATCTAAATTTAACATTTGCTGTTGTGCAAGGTTCAAGTATAAACTCATATTTTTTTAATAGCTTGAAAATACTTACATAATTTAATATTTTAAGAATATATTGTAAATTATTAATTTTTGTACTTGTTGCTTTTTAAAACTGAAACTAGCTGACATTTTCATATGCAGTTTTATTTGAATATGGCAAATAATAGATTTTGTATCAAAATTTTCATCCTTTCTGTAATTTGATTTTATATTTATTTATTTATAAACAGATTCTGTACACAATTGTACAATTTTGTACGCTGTTAACAATTGGACAAGTGCAATAGTTTTACCTTGTAATCATGGATAATTATCAACAATTTAAAGAATTTTCATTATGTATTTGAACATTTACTTTGTGGCTTCAATAAAAATTCAGTTTTTGGTTCACAATCAAAATGCAGTTAAAGGTATAAGATTCCTAGAAGTCCAGAGTCTTCCCTTTCCTTAATTTTTTTTAAAAAAATTACATTAATAAAAAATGATCATTATGTATCTAAAAATCATAATTATTTCTGGAATAAATTTTGTATTTATCGTTAAAAAAAGTAAAGTGAACTGAAGTTTCTTAGGATGTTGCAAATATTTCTTTCTTTATTAAGGTGGGACACTCATTACTATGTATTTACACTTAGAATTGTTATGCCTTATTAAAATAATAGTTAAAGCTGTTTAAGTTTAGTGCATTTATTTTTAATAATAAAAAAAAAATGTTATGTCTCATTATATATATATATATATATTATGTATTATATGTATATATGCAAACACGATGTTTAAAAGTTATTCTATGAGTTTTTATATAATCAGATATATTCATTTTCATTTTGTGCACTTATAGTCAAACTATTTGAATTAAATAAATAAAATTGATTGTATGTGTATATATATGGAAGGGCCAAGAGTCATGGGATAACAATATGCTATTATCCAAATGGTTATAGCATCATGTTGGAAATGTATAAATGAGCAGTTCTTTGTTAGGACCTTCATTTGTATTCGAGTGATTCATTTGAAAAGTTTTTCGACATAATTAGGCTTGCATGATGGGAATTAACAGACTTTGAATTTAGAATGTCCATTAGAGCTAATTACATGATGCATTCTATTTTAGAAATTAATTATTTCTAAAATGGAATGTATCATGACAACCATTTTCAGTTGTAGGAGAGGATCCAACCATGCATGCAAAAGCAGCCCATACCATTTTGGGGCTACCACCAACTTACAAAATATCTTATTGATAACTTGGTATATGGCCCTCATGATATTTTTGCTCTACACTCGAACACTACCATCAGCTCTTACCAAATTTAATTGTGATTCCTCTGACCCAGCAACACAGTAATCTAGGGTCCAATCCATATGTTTACGAGCCCAGCAAAGGTGCTGCGGTCAATGGCATGTTAGTAAAGAAACTGGAGTTAGTCTTCTGTTGCCATATTTCCCATCAACACCAAATTTCACTTCACTGTCCTCACAGACACATCTGTTGTATGTCCTGTTTTGATTGTTGCTGTTATTTAAATCAGTGTTGTTTGTCCATTAACACTGACTGTTCAATGCAGATGTCTTTAATTTTGATCACTAAGTAGTCATAGTCGGATATTGTGATGTCCATGGTGGGATTCAATGCCTAAAATTATATAATCTTAACTCACTCTTGGTTATCAGTATCAAGTAAAGTCATTTTAGATAGATGAAATTAATATTCTCATTTCATTAATTGCTCAAACCTAAGTAAATTATGATGTATAGTGGCTTATTAATTAACTTGAAATGGCAATTTTTCTCATCATGCTTACTTTTTTTTCTTGTAACAAGCTCCTTACCATTAAAAACGTCTACATTTCATAAAATTTCACAAAAGTTTTTGCATTAGGGAGCTTAAAAATTGATCCTGTAATATTAAATAAATTATTCCAATACTTGGAAATATGGAATCTTCTGAACCACCACCAATCTTCGGAACCACTCTTACATTATTTAAGTGACTGGGCGCACTGATATTTATTTTTAATTGAAGTCTAGTTCTATTAATGTTATATCTGCAGTCGCATTTCATATTTTGCATTTAATATGTTTTCTATATTTTGCTTTTGCTGCCACATACTTAGAAAAGATTTTCCACGCCACATGTAAACGCAGTGATCATATAAACTCTGCAGTGCATAAGAAAATTGAAAATCTGGAGCTACTTTTACTCATACGCCCACACACGAAGCTTCTGATTAATTTTCAAAGATAACTAAATGTACATTTATATTTTTAAGTTACCGAACACTAATCCACTAAAGTGATTTATAAGTTTCTTTTTCGAATTTTTATTTTGACTCTAGGAACCCCAGAATTTGACTCGTGGAACTCAGGGGTTCCGTGGAATACAGCTTGAAGACCGCTGTTGTAGATTATTTCTAAAGGGTGGATTCTTGACATGAAAAAAGTGCGTTAATGGGCATGATATGTCATTCTTGAAAACAGACAAGCAATGATTTTGTGTGTTGGAAACAGATTTATCGAAAGGTTTTGAAGTACAAAAAAAATTAGGGTGTGTCTTAGGGCAAAAGACACGATTCCATGAATAGTAACTTCACAACGCCTAGTAAATACATATTTTTTAATTCATTGAATACTTTTTGGTTACCTATAATTTAGCCCTCGTTTTACTTCCAAGTGCATTTTGTTCAGTCGTCACGATAGATGATGTTGCTGAGTGCTTCTCTGAAATACATATCAAGTAACTTGAGAAAGAAGTAAGATAGAAAAAAAAAGTTGTATAGACAAAATAATGTCTATGATGTGGGCAAGGCCCAAAAATTTCTTCAAAATTCGATTCTTAGAGCTCTTATTCCGTAAAAGAACGCGAATTAGCGACGAAAAAAAAAATCAATCGGCTTCCCATTTTCGTCTATTTTTAGTTTCAATCGGATCTCAAAGCTCACGTGGTGAGTATTCGATGAGTGAGGTATTAATTTGGGTGTCGTTTTTTTTTTCATCTTTTGGCTGTGGCTCAAAATTACAAGGTTTATCTCCAGAAGACCCCGTGTTGTTCTCGAACAGTATTAATTTTAAAAAATTGAGAAAACTTTGAGAAAATTGGCATTACAAAAAACGATTTTTGCTCACTGATGAAAGTATATCTCATTTTGGTTATATTTGGTCAACCGTAATAAAATTGTTTTATTATTAATAATATATTATTATTGTATAACTTATTGAACTACATCCGTATTAAATTTGAAATTGTCTTAATACTAATGAATTTTTTTTATGATTATAATTATTTATATAAAAATTTAATTTTATGTTGTAAAACCCGGATTGAATTTAGTAGAATCGATGAAAATATTTTCTGAATGCTGTTTTCTGTTTCAGGCAAATTGCAGTTGAATATTGCTATTCATTTTACTAAAGTTAATTTTCATTTAAGAATGTTAATAATAAACGTGTTAGACAGGTTTGAAGAGAGAGGGAGACTGTGTAATGTGTTAAAAGACGAGGTGTGTGTGTATGACTATTAAGTAACGAGAACAATTATGTAAATTTTTTTTATTATGATTTCATACATATCTACTTGTTATCACCTTCAATATACACCCCACCTCTATTCCTACAACGCTCCATGCTAATCTTCCATTGTTCGAAACAGTGCTGGAAGTCTTCAGTCAGCATCTTCAGGACACGTGCCGTTTCCCTTTCTTTCACTTAAATCTTGTTCCTTTTAATGCAGATTTCACCTTAAGAAACAGATAGAAAAACATGACGCAAGATCCGGCGAATAGGGCGGATGGACTAACACTGGGATGTATTTGGCTAGAAACATCTTGACAGACAGTGCGGAATGACTTGTCCTTCCACAATTCGGGTCGATTTTCCTCATTATTTCTCGGAGTTCAGCAAGAAAGAGAAGGTAGTAATGTTGAATAATAGTTTCACCTTCAGAAACCCAGTGAAGGTACACAATCCCATGAATATCGGGAAAAAAAAAAATCATTGCTTTGGATTTCGATTTGCCCTTTCGTTGATTTTTAGCTCTCAGTAAAGATGGGCTCTTCCAGTGCAAGAATTGGCGCTTCGTTTCCATATCATAAGTAAAAAACCACGATTCGTCACACGTTATGATCCTTCCCTATAAATTTGAGTCATTTTAAATGACATTCCAAGTGTCAGTACAAATTTTTTTGTCAGCTTTTTGTTGTTCAAACGTGAGAATTTTAGATGCCATTTTGGTACACATTTTTTGCATCTTAAAATTGTTATGTAAAATTTGCTGTATGGATTCTTTGTTAATTCCTATAGTTTCAGTAATCACACGAATACTTAATTGACGGTCCTGAAACGAAGGGCCAATCCATGCACTGGAAAGGCTCATCTTCAACGAAAACCAAAAAAGTTCGAATGAGCAAATTAAAAAACTCAAAGCAATGATGATTGTTTTTTTCTCTCGATATTCATGGGATTGTGTACCTTCACTGGGTTTCTAAAGGTGAAACTATTGTTCAACATTACTACTTTCTCGTTCTTGCTGAACTCCGTGAAATAATGAGGAAAATCGACCCGAATTGTGGAAGGACAAGTCATTCCGCACTGTCTGCCTACAGGTTTCTAGCCAAGTATAATATTCATGTGTTAGACCCTCCCCCGTATTCTCCGCATCTTGCTTCATGCGACTTCTGTATCCTAAGGTGAACCCTAGAGATCTTTTTCTTTCCCATGGGGTTTGCTGTTTTTGGTAAACACGGGTCACGCACTTCCGGATACCCTAGCGATCCTTCTCTATTTTCGACCCTCCTTCTTGTCTACCACTTTTTATCTTTTTTTCAACTTCACGTCTAGACCTCAGTTTAATATAGTTTGGCGCAGCATAGCCATATCTGGCTCTTGTACCCATAAACTTTACATTCACTCACTCACTCATTCCTAAGGTGAAATCTGAATTAAAAGAAACAAAATTTGAGTGAGAGAAAGAGAAACTGCACGCGTCCTGAACTAGCTAATAGAAGAAGTCTTGAAGCACTGTTTCGAAGAATGGGAGATTTTCTCATAGAGCGTTGCAGGGACAGAGGAAAAGTGTTTATTGAAGGTGATAATAAGTAAATATGTATTGCATCATGATAAAATGTTTTACAGTGTCAGTTTCGTTATTTAATAGCCACACCTTGTATGCAAGCCCCTTCTCTATTGGCTAATGTTTTTTCGTGTGTTCGCTAAAGTATTGATTTATTTGCAGAGGATGAAGATAAAAAGTGTTAAGAAAAAGTGTTTGCCTAGGCAGAACTATGAAGAAGTTAAGAAGGTCAAGAACCCAATGATTCACGCGATTTGATGATGAAAAAGATGTACAATTTGTGTGTATGTTTTTCGTAAATTTACCTTATTCTGTGAAGCATTAAATTATGTATGTATATTTCCCATTTTAGAAAAATAAATCAAAAGTAATCCTCTGTAGGCTTATTGCTTAAAATAATTATCTGTGTTGCAGTTATTTACATTTATATTTAACAGATTACTATTTAAATCATTTTTGATATAATGGATCTAAATAATTCAGAATTACCAGGTTTTTTACCTTGATTCATTTTATGGGTTATTTTTTGGTTTATATAATACTAGTTT
>BMAW01086840.1:29283-107857 GCA_019974015.1 Nephila pilipes
CACGCAATCACATTACAAATCATTGACAGATCGACACCTCTGGCCAACCATCACCAAACAGACAGCCTGCATATGAGAATCAATGCATTAAAATCCTCTTTAGCAGGAAGTCGTGTCGTTAATGGAATGCAGATTAATATACATTCCAAAAATAAAGTAATAAAAAACAAAGAAAATGAAAAATTTGAACAATGACGTCATAATAAAGTTATCTTTTTAAAATATCCAAGAGCGGGGGGGGGGGGGCCTACCTTCGTGCTACCAATTTTGCTTCCAAAATATTTCTGTTAAATATTTTACTACGATTGTATGTACTAAATGTTGCTTCAGTGTACCTCTGATTCGAGTAAAAATATCTGGAGCTTTTTTGAAAATTAATTTGACTATCACAAAATTTAGTATGGAAAATTTCTTTATCTTAAATTCTTGCAGATATTTAACCATTACTCTCATGAAGAATGCATTACGATAGCTGATCTTCCCTGGTAATGTTTACAACTTTTAACTACTTAACGAAATATTGACCAATTATTACGATAGTTAGTGTTATTTTTCGTAACTCGTTATCCTAAACACGAGTACATTTTCTAACGTGACGTTGGTATAGGTCATGTATCTCTTACGCCTTTAAGTTGTTTTAACTTGACCAGCGATACCACCAGATATTTCGTTAATCAAAATATATGTAGGTAATGATAATTTGCTGAATTTGGATAAAGCAAAATATTGGATATTTGGCACAAGAATTAAGAAATTCTTCACTACGCGCTCTTTTGAGATCATGTGCAACTGGTTTGTCGCTTTCTGCATATCTTGACTAAAATCTAGTCCCTTTCAGGAGCGTGTTCAGCTTGGAGAAAAGCCGTAAGTCAAATATGCGGGAGAGTAGAGACCCTGACGAAGCTCGGATGTATTGGGTATGGCCAGGAAACTGTGTAAAAACTGAAGAATGGGATGGTGCGTTATCGTAATGTAGTTGCCGAGAGCCTCAGCCGATATCTTAATGTGGTTTTAAAGAAACTTTGTGGTATTTTCAATAAATGTTTGGCGCAGAAGAATCTGATTTTGCTCTTGCGCCATAAACTCGCAATCACTCACTCAGATCTGATCACTTGCATGCTCATGACGAACCATATCACTGAATTTAAAGAAGATAGCGTGGTTTCGACATTGCTTCTATCCTACTTTTTGGGGGCCGCGGTAGCCTAGTGGTTATGATTTCGGATTCGTGGCCGGCGCGGTTTTCGTTCAGTCGCGGGTTCGATCCTTGGACGCCGAAGTCCCGCCGTGTAGCCGGGTCTGATGCACGTTAAATCTGTCGGGCCCCAAAGTCCCCCCGTTAGCGTGGTGTGGATGTTAGGGGGGGGGTGCCATCTCAGGTGTCATCCTCGTCACTTGACCGTGGTTCAAAATTGCGAGGTCCATCGCCAATAGCCCTTGTGTTGCTTCTAGTGCGACGTTAATAAAAACTAAACTAATATAACCTGCTTTGCCTATTTTGTCTTCGGAAATGTAGGATTCCTTCCTATGTGATGACTACAATTTAATTTCTGATCAGATCGGATTTAGCCCTGAGTTTATACCCATGAACTCAGTTATCATCCTAGTGAATGTGAGTAGAGGAAATGGGGTTTTTCACAATCTGCTGCGTGACCTGTGCGATCTTCAAGCTAAATTGCTTCTGCTCAATCGTTAGCAGCTTTGTCAAAAAGTTCGCTGAGATTCTCCTAATATCTAAAATATCTGTCATATATAGCTCAATGTTCAGTTCCAGCCAGTGCTCTTCACTCAATATTCGCTAAAAAGTCAAGCTAAAGATTTTTTTAATTCCTAACATTAATTATCAAATTAGACATAATTCTTTCATTACAACTCTGTTGCTTTAATGAACCACTGAATATCACAAGCACTTCTATATAGCATCCCTTTATTTTACTGTTTAAGACAATTGACTGCAATAAAAATATTTCAGAACACGACACCAGACACACCCTTAAGAGATCAAACAACTTCTAAATTACTGAAAGGGGCATTTCCTTTCATATATCTTAGAACATAATCTTTCACCTGATAGCTAGTTCCATCTGTCAATTTTAGCACTAAACACAAGATAAACTACAAAGCATTATTCACTTAAAAATACAATGAAAAATAGAAAATATTAAGACAACTTACCAAAAAATAACTTAATATAATCATACACAGAACTAAAAATGTAAAAATATAGCTCGAAAGTCTTTAAATAAGATGTTTTATTATAAGCTCAATAAACCTCGTGTTTATTGGTCTATGGCGCAAGAGCCTAATCTGGCCATGTGTGCCTTTCTGGATAAGTTAAGAAATAGCTAATAAATTTCATAACAGTTATCATCAAGGTCCCATCGTTTGATCAATGATCATCCCATTTAAGAATGCTGACATCTTACCAGAATGAGTTTCACGTTCCACTGAAGGGGTTGAACTATTTCTTTATTAATGTGGTGCTTGTCCCCGAAAACCTATTAAATCCTGCATATCGTTTCATTTAAAAATTGCTAAGCTTTACGCGGCTTTAGTGTTGTTCAATTTTTTCTTTCATTTTGTCAAGAAGGAATTCCGGCGAGGCTTACTTACATTTCCTCACTCATTGACAATGGATAGTTTCTGCAAGCAGAATAAAATTCGACATGTTCAATACGATCACATACATACGTGCACTAAACCTCGTATCCTAACTTCATATGCTTACGCATTAAATAATATAATCGGGTATTTTTTGAATATAACTCGTATAAACTTGTATCGCAGCTGAGAGAGATTTCACAATTACTGATTGTAATATTCAGTGTGCAACTTCTAGACATTGATGCATTTAAGAGCCTTGTAATAATTTCAACACCCATTTATTAGCAAACTTCCTACATAATGTCTTTTTTTCTACTTTTCGAAAAGAGTATTCTAGGACATCGGTGTTGCAGAATACAGTTTTAGAATTATTGTACTGCATGGAATAATAAGTTATGTTTCGTGATCCTTGTTTAAAGTATTTCATGCAGTGCTATTGAAGACGCATCAATATTCGCTAAAAGCTTGCCATTGAGAATGCTTAATCATTCAAATCAATATAATAAGGTGCCTGGGGGTGATCTTATTGCAAACTGGAATTGTGATAGCTAAAATGAAGTTGCAAAATGAAAAATGGAGTTATTAGAACTATCTCTTTTCTCTTTAAACTTTTGTAAGAATTTTGGTTTTAACTTTAAATTCTCACACTCTATATATTTGCAAAACACCGGTTTTTTTTGCTGATAAAGTAGTCAGTGAAGGTAATTAGACCCCATTCCAGTTTTCCTCTCTAAACCCATTTCTACCAAGTTTTACTTCATTCAAGCAAAAAGAATAAGTAAAAAGTATATAACTTTATTATTTTTATTAATAGAACTTTATTTCTATTTGAAATGCGTTGAATGTAAATAAGAAAAGAAGCCAAGTTCATATTTTTTGACTCCAATTTCCCCTAACTCTTTTCTATTTGATGACACGTTGATCAAGGTAGAAAAAGGAAGAGAGATGAGATAAGAGTAAAATAAGAACATATTACAATATGAAATATAATAAATATGAGAAATAACAAAAAGTTCGTATGCAGATATTTTACAGTGAAGATAATATAACTTTTAGTGACCGCATTACTTACAGCTACAGGTTTCCGAAAACACTGCGATTCATGTATGAACCATAGGCGATTTGCTCAAGAATTTGTGGCTTCCGTAGCCTACTTGTCATGGTCACGAATCTGTGGCCATGACACGGAGTGTCATGGGTTCGAGCTTTCTTTCCGGAGCATCATGGGTTCGAACCTGATGCAACTTGACCCGCCGTGCAGCGGGACTGATGCGCGCTAAATCTATCGATGTCCAAGTCCTCCATTAGATGTGGTGTGGAAGTTTGGAGAGGGAGGTTCCAGCTCAGGTATCGTCCTTGTCACTTGACCGAGGCTCAAAATGACGTCCATCGCCAACAGCCCTCTTGTTGCTTCTAAATACGATTTTAATGAAGCAGTTGATTAATCATATTATGATGGATGAATCCGCGTATTATAACCACTTATATTAACGATGTTAAAAATCTTTATATCTAAAAATTTATTACAATTTAGGTTATTTTCTTTAACGTTTTTAGGCAAGCACAACCTTAAGCTAAAAAAAAAAATCTAGAAAACCCCTGAAAGTAATGTTCGCAAGGAATACTCGCAGCTATATTTACCGAAAAAATATTTGAAAAAAATTCTCTCCGTCTTGATATAATTGTGAATGCTGATGAATTCTTGCTTCTAACTATACTTATGCGTGAGAAACAACCTTATCAACTTGATGTAGAATAATTTTTAAATGAATTAAAGACCTCATTTACCGAACTCCTATTTCTCTGTTATCTGAAGAATAGATACGGTGTCTTGACATGATGCGAACCAAATATTTGTTTAACCTTGATTGAAACGGGTTTCCGGTTCTCCCCCTTCCTTTTCTCTTTATTTACCTTTTCCTTTTTATATAAATAATATGCAATGTAATTACAATACCTCTTAATGGTTTTTTTTTCTTCAGTTGCCTTTCAGTTCTGTGTGTATATGTTCCCCCCTGCTCTTTTTGATACTCTGATATTCCCATCTTTTCTACGAATATTTATGTATTCGATTAAAAATTTTTTTGGACATATTTTGTTTCAAATTTTAAGAACGAAGCTAAAAAATATCTTTTGCGTACCAAAATCTTTTGTTTATCTCAATTGGAAAGGAGGCTGCCCGTTTGTTAAGAGTCATGGCTTCTACCGGAGATTGAAGTAATTGGGTTTTTCTGCAACGCACAACAGGAATACTTTTTTGCCACTTAAGAGGCTATTTTTTTAGGTGGAACACTTTTGGTGCACCAGATCACTTTTCAATTTTTTTTTATCCGTTGCTTTAATTATATTTAGCTTAAATATACTCAATTTTGATGATTTACCGTTTGCTTCAATTGTAATTACATTTAGCTTTAATATATTTAATTTAATAATTTATCGTTTGCTTTAATTTTGAAATCGGAAAAGTTTACTATTGTCAATTTCTCGATATTTCATAGTTTACTTTAATTCTTATATTTAATTGAGTAATTTAATAATAATTATAACAAAAGCGCACCTTGAGTGGTTAAATTTGTTCTTTGCAAAACTTTGTATAGAACATTTTCCCTTTTTCTGCTACAATTTTTACTTTTGAACATGTTTCTTTGAAAATTTTTATTGATGCAACTTATAATTTTGAAACTGAAAATTAAGTAAAAACTCACTGTGTTTATTTTCTTAAATTAAAAAAAAAAATATTTAAAAAGTGATATTTTATTAACTTTTTATACAACTTAAGAAAATATTGTTAATGAGAAGTCGTAGTTTAAATAATTTTCAAAATACAGCAGTCTATTATAATAATTACAAAATAATTATTTTTATGAAAGCCTACAAAATATTTTAAAAACTTTTAAAATATAAAATTATCTTACTTTTTTTCTTTCAATGAGTAGTTTTTAAAACTTGTGTTTCCACACATACCATATTACGTAATTTGAAAATTACCTAAGACAAATTACTTTAATATGCATACACAAAATGTACACACCAAATTCTATGAAATTATTACGAATAATTTTTATGACATATCCATTTAAAATTGAAAAAAGCTGTGAAAAATCCTTTATAGAGGAAACGTAGTTAAGAAACGCTCACATTGGTATTTAACAACAGTTATTCCCTTGACTTTTAAAAACATTCAGATGCATAACTGAAATCCTCCCTATATAAGTTTATATTTCTGATTAAAATTTATTTCAGCTTGTCCCCATAATTTAGAGATCTACCATAACAATGTTCAAGGCATTTTAGTGATTGTTTCTGTAATTAAATCTCTTTACATTGTCTAATTTCTTACATGGTTTTCTCTTAAAGTTTGTCTGATTCAGCGCTGACAGTTAAAACTTTTGAATCCTCCCAAAATGCACGCTTTTAACGAAATTTTTACTTATATACAGTGGATAAAAGTGAGAAGAATGCATTGTATCTGCTGTCTATTCGAAATATTGGAATTGCATCATTAACAGTAATTAAATCA
The DNA here is from genome assembly GCA_019974015.1 of Nephila pilipes. Taxonomy (NCBI): domain Eukaryota; kingdom Metazoa; phylum Arthropoda; class Arachnida; order Araneae; family Nephilidae; genus Nephila; species Nephila pilipes. Next base: position 35,408 of record BMAW01086840.1, read on the forward strand.
GTGACTTGTCATCACATTCTACTGTACTTCAACTATTCAAACAATTTGTAGACGATTTATGATTGAGGGAAAAAATATTTTAAGTTGGCTTCGTCAATATTGAGTTTTAACTTTCTCAACAACTTGGTTCGCATGACTTGCTTAAAATGTAGACATCATTCGCAAGGCGTTAACTGAAATCTTGCTTTTCTAAGTAAATCTAATTTGCATATTTTGCATATATACTGGGCTTAGCATCAATAAAAAAATTAGTTAAAATTTTTTCATGGGAAAAAAAAACCTATCTTGAATTTTTTTTAAAAAAAACTTCTTTAATGTAAGCTGCACAATTTTCATTTATTTTCATAAAATAAATTTTCATATATTTTCAAAACTCGATGCATTTTTGGAGCATGCCACAACATTAAAGTTTTCTATAAGCTATTGTTTCACTATTTCTTAGTACTATTTGTAGTTTGAATTGTTAGAATGTTATTACTTGCGGATATTATGGATGGAAATTATCCATAAACATTTCTTCTTCAAAAAAGATTAGAAAATAATCGAAGCTGAAATTCTCTGTACTAAATTTATCGGTATGCATTCGTTACGAATGGATATTATTCTCTATAGCAAAAATTCTAATATTTATTTTTTTACTTTTATTGCTACAAATTACTACTGTTGTGTGGTGAAATGTAACTGAGTATGGGGAAAGATTAACATCTTTTAAGTTGCCTTTTAGTTTTTAACTGTCAATTTACTTACTTTGACGTAATGAGGATATTATAATCGTATCGATTTACTTGCACATGCGTGAATTGTAGATAAAATTAAATTACATTAATTCAAATATTCAAAAACCAAAAGAACATACGTAAATATGACAGCTTACAATTGTTAAGGGGTTCATTAAAAACGAATACTGTGATCTAATAAATGTTTATAATTTATACAATAAACTAATAATAAAAAATAGAGAGTTGATTATTAACAACGAAGCCTTGTATTGTCTTTATTTTAGTTACTAGCTGATACCCGCCCGCTTCGCTGGGCAGACGATAATATTATATTTTGGAACCTATACGTAAAATATCAAGAAATTTTTCAATTTAATTATAATCTGAATTTAAAAATTTTAGAAATTGATTGTCTGTAATAATGGTTATCCATGACTTTCAAACATATGAGAAAAGTATTTAAGTGTTAATAATTCATCAATGAAAATGTAATTTAGTCCGTAAATCCGTCGTTGAACAGAATTCCGCATCACCGATGAGGTAGTGTGTAGTGCGATGTGTTCCCATTATTCTACATGGCGGATCCCCAGTAGGCCAAAACCATGTAAAAATTGCCAACATAAAAATAAAAATACATTTATATATATATTTTTTTATTTTTTAAACCTGTTGAAACAATTTTTTTGTGTATTACATTTCTATTGTCTTTATTTTGAATGCATGGCAATTTTTGAGAGTGACAACTACATTTTTATTTTTTATTATATCAATTTATTTATCTTAATTATTACATTCATTATTATTTTATCTTATTCTTATTTTAGAAATAGTTAAATATTAGAAAAATATGAAATAATATGCCTACATTTCCAAAACATCTCTGTAGACAACATTCTTCGTTCGTTTTTCTGGTTGAAGGTTGATTAGATTTTCACGTGAACTAACTCTTGAACATGCCATATAAAATTGACCATGTGAAAAACAGACACTTTGTAAATCTACACCAGCTAATTTTAAACTCTGCCCTTGTGCTTTATTGATAGTCATCGCAAAGCAAAGTCTAACTGGAAACTGCAAACGCTTAAATTCAAAATGATAATCTGATGGAATTAATGGTATTCTTGGAATGAATATATTTTCACCCTCATACTTTCCTGTAAAAATAGTCGCTTCTATAACGTTTCTTTTTAGAGTTTTCACTTTGAGTCTGGTGCTGTTACATAATTTAAGGAGGATTTAAATTACGCAACAACATTATTGACGTACCAATCTTTAGGTAGCCTAGTGGGCAAGGTTTCGGATTCGTGGCCGGCGGTTTTCGCTCAGTCGCGGGTTCGATCCTTGGCCGCCAAAGACCCACCGTGTAGCCGGGGTGGATGCACGTTAAATCTGTCGGGGCCCAAAGTCCTCCCGTTGGTGTGGTGTGGATGTTAGGAGAGGGGGGTACCAGCTCAGTTGTCGCCCTCGTCACTTGACCATGGTTCAAAATAATTATAGAAAGAAAATATTCTGAAAGCTGATACTTATGGTTAAGAAGACTATTCAAAGGTTCAGGGTAGGATCTAATAGCAGGAATTTGGACTTGATCACCGCTGCAGCACATTCCTGGAGGTTCTTCTATCAATTTTAAAGCATGGCACTACAAACAGGACAAACGTTTTCTGATATTTTTTATCTGCGATTTTATCATTTAAATAGTCAATATCTGTTATATATATTTAAAACCAAAGCTTTAGAAGTCCAAGGCACTAATTTAACTTTTGATCTTTTTTCATTGCATTTAATTACAGCTGCCTGATTCTTAGGGGGGTTATTAGAAAAGTATTTTCGTATTGCTGCTCTATGTACTTCAGGATGGCTTTTAGTATATATTGAAGCAACTTCTCTATGTATTTCAAGATGACTTTGAGTATACTTTCAACAGCGTGTCTTACTTGTTCATATCTAATTGAATTTGTGAATATTTTTCCTCTTTTTTTTACCTTTATTTAATTGAAGAGATATTATATCATTAATAATCTATTCACTTGAACTTGATAAATTAATGTTAGATATTGATTGAGTCTTTGAAAGTAGCATAGATACATTTTCTTGAGGATGAAACACTAAATATGACACATTTTCTTCATTTTGTTTCACATTATCATCACCAAGATTAACTTTACTTTTATTTGTTAATCCAACTATTTCAATATAAACATCAAAATGTCCACTATTATAGTTTCCCGTAAAACGTAATTTTTTTTTCTCTGAATTGTTTCACCAACAGAAGCTATAAGGCAGACGCCTTGATACACTTCGAACTGATAGGGAAATAGCTCTGCCACCGCCATAATTTCGCAAATAGATCCATACGTGTTTGGTTTACACCTTTCGGTAAAATATAAATCGTTAGTATTATAAGGAGCGCCAGGTAGCATTTGAGTGTAGCATTTAAACCGATACCAGTTGTTAAACATGTGAGAAACGATAATTTTTCTCATTTTATACGCCATCGATATGTCACCGAACACCAGCAAAGACAGAGACGAAAATAAACTTGCTCCGTCGCCAAGAATTTTAAAAACTTTGAAAGGAGTAGGTATTCTATCTATCCAAATATATTCAACATCCATTATTAAAAACTATAACTGAAAAGTAAATAAGAAAAATCAATTTGTATTAACCTACAATGAAATACTTTTCAAGTTAAAAAATATAATTAATTTTTTAAAATCAAATTATTTAAAAATTCAACAAAAAATACTTACAAAAAGATAAAGTATAATAAAAAATTTTAGCAAAAAGTCACCCGTATTACAGGGATAACTCTATTACGCTAGCAGCATATCTAAAACTGCATTTGAATAGACAGAATAGCTCTTAAAAAACCATATCATATATTAAAAATAATTATGTATTCTGAAAACGATAAAATATCCAGCCATTTTAAAAAAACAAAAACGTTTATTTCCTAGAAACTAAAAACTAAAAATTGCCAAAATACAAAAACAAAACTTTTGCAAAATGTTTACATTAGGTTACAGTTAATGCGTACATCGCAATAAATATTTTGACAGCTACTTATTTTTTTTATCAATGATATGAATAACATACCGTTATTATTCATTTGTTAAAAGCCAACTTCAATATCTTCGTAAGATTGCGTTTAGATTTACAAATGTAATTTATCAATCATTATTAATAATAAAATACTTTTCTCATAAATTTAAAACTTACGTTTAGGTTCCACAACAATAAAAAATTATTTTTTGCTGAGCAAAGCGGGCGGAAGTCAGCTGGGGTTACCATAGTATAGCTTTTTAAAATTCACAATGCAAGGTCATTGAAATGCTTCGACTTGGCGGTGGAAGATATTTGGTGATAAATCCATCCTCCATCAGCGCATCAATATTAAATTATTTGGTATTTTCCATTTCGCACGCGGAAATCTCGCCAAGTAAACTGAATTGGTAGCAATACACAGTATACATATTAAAAAAATATATTCCGTTTGGCGTCGGTCATATCATTTTTAGCGATAAAGTCGCCAAAAATGACATAACCAATGGATAAGAAAAGATTAACGGATGAAAATTACATTTAGGATTAGAATTCCGTAAAATCCGTTCTTAGTGAGCGTCTACATCGCAAAATGAGAAACTGTACCAAATTTCAAGTCAATCGGTTGTATAGTTTTAGAGATATCGTGATGAGTCAGTCAGTGGTATTTCGCTTATATATATATAGATTATTATTTAATATTGTACAGTCACTAAAACTAGGACATTGTTAACAACATTCGCATCTTGTCAAAACTGGCGCCAGAGCTAATGGCTCAAATGGAACTAAATTAAGATATTCATTCAAATCCGAGCATTAGTTCCAGAAAAGCAGCGAGAATTGCGATAATTAATAAAAGCGTTCTATTTTTTTCGACGAATGCACCATCAAGGACATTTTTATCTGTCCTATTCCCTCCGAAATTTTTTATATCACTTAAGATTTCGTCTTCAAACCGCAATACAGGAAATCGGAAAAGGTTACCAAGGTCACTATCATTTATAATGTTTTACTGGCCTAATGCATATGTGTAGGCCATATGGTTCAGCAGCATTCTGAAATCTATTTGACTTGCCTATTCAGTTCATTATTAAAACCTTTCTCGTATTTTATTTCTCTCAAAATAAACCTTATAAACGGCAGTTGCAGGCAGGAAAGTGTAGTTAATAACTATTGACATACTTTCATTTCAAGGTGAAAGGTTTTTAATCACAGGGATGGTGTGTAGAATTTTTATGCACATAATAAAAGAAGAAAAACAATTCTAAAGAAAAAGTAACGAGTGGTGAAAAAAAGAAATGGCGCAACGTGTGTTCCTCTTGGGAGGAGAAGCTTTTACTACGAAAGCAAACAGTTCAAGTGTTTACTTTTTCTGTTTTGTAATATGTCGGCTTTGTATGCACTGAAGATGGAGCACGATAAAAAGATTGGGTGGGGAAGAACTGTAAAAATTCTTTTGAGTAGATTTAAAAAAATAATGCAGTCATTGCAATCTTTGGATTTGAAGCAAAAGCATCTGATTTTGGATCCACTTGATTTTTAAGGCAAAATAATGGATCTGGCAAAAGATTTCCTGAAAGGATTAGGTTATATGTTTTACATAATGGATCCAAAAGAACATTTGTATGAAAACGTGAAAGATGTTCCTGATTATTATAAAGAGGTAAGTTAATTCCATGTTAAAGATACACGCAACTGCTTTATCGAAAACGTACTGATTTTTTTTTTCATTTTTTATGAAATAATTTGATACAAAAATCTCAATGGATTTGAAAAGAAAAAAAAAACGAATTAAAATATTTATGATAAAGTATAATGACAAGTCAACACCAACAAAAACACCCTCAAAATGTTTCACGCACACACACGATTAATATTACAATATTACTCAGTTTTCAATGGCCAAAAATCCTGGTCTTGTTCATTGTGTTTCGACTTATTGTAAACGTACATAGATGCACACATAGACGTGTGCGACGTGTGAGCAATTATTATTGTGTATATATATATATATATATATAATTCATTCCATAAGCAATACAAACTGTTTATAATTAACTTATTAACTATCAATTAATGACTGATTAAGTATAAGAGCATATTTAAAGCAATAGTTTATTATTCAAAACCTCATTCTTTCTTATTTAATTCCTAAATTTCTTTAATCAAAAATAAAAACACCCCTTAATATTTTTAACCAGCATGCATTTTGAATTGCCCTGTTATTTAAATTTTTAACATCTAGTATTAAATATATATTATTTGATTTTTGGATTATTCTGTGTTAGACATAGTAATCTAAATGCTATAATTTGTTCCCTATTTCATATAAATTTTCTAAAAAACTCGAATTTCTCATAATATTTTGATCAATTTTATTTCTTCTACAATTTCAATTGAATAATTTAAAAATTTCATTGAAACGTTTTACGCGCTTCGAATTCACCCAAACAAAAATCTAAAAGCAATTACTTTTGAAAAAAATTTATTTGTGTAAAAGCAATTACATAAATAAATTACATAGTTAAATGAATTAAAAGGGATTTTCTAAGTATGATCACGAATGTATTAAAGGCTTTTATTGAATTTTCGATATTTAAATAGGCTCTATTAATATATGCATGTAGTCAAATTGCAAACAGCATGTGGCATTTGATATATTTAATATTTCCATCCTTGTACGTTGTGATGAATTTTGTGTAATTAAAGGTAAGGAAAGAATCACGATATGAAAACAAGTAATTATATTTATCAAAATATATTATGTTCATTTCTTTTGAAAAAATTAGTTTCTCTATGTGTATTTAAAACTGAATTGAGCCTCGAAAGGTGGCCCATAGCTCTATGGAACTTTTTTCGTAAGGTATTACATTTTCCATAACCGGTTCATGTATAACACATTATATTCTATAAATGACCAATCCATCTGCTTTAAATGTCTCTGTAAGTTGTATGTTGAATTCTTGGACAATGGTATATATTGATTTCTTTGTCTATATATATATAATCTTTTTGTTAGATGAGAGTTGAAGGCATTTTTTAGTTTTATTCCATATTACATTTATGTTATCGTTCAACCGTTTTCCGCGGTTTGACGGTACTCTTCAGCAACCACATATTTTTTATTGATATCCGCCACACTTTTTCCGAGTACCGTGGACATCAATGAGAAATATGCGTTGTGAAGTTAAGGCTCCCGTCTACCCGCCATTTTGATTTCGTGGACGCAATGTTAATCCTATGGAATTTTGACTTTAATTCTCACATCTTTATTATTTGATCTATTTGAATGCAATAAAGTGCATTTGAAAGAGCTAAAAATAATCAATGCTTCTGTGGAATTACTTTTTTCCTAAGATTTTTAAAAATATTTTTATTCCTATTTTAATTATTTGTTTTTGAGTTTTCTGGTCTTTAAAGAATATTTTCAAATATTTTTAAGAATCGGAGGAAAAAAGTAATTCCACAGAAGCATTCATTATTTTTTGCTCTTTCAGATACACTTTATTGCATTCAAATAGATCAAATAGTAAAGATGGGAGAATTCAAGTCGAAATTCCATCGGATTAACATTAAGCTGATGAAATCAAAATGGCGAGTAAACGGGAGCCTTAAGAGACTGAATTGTAAGCATCTATTACAGTCACTGAAGAATGTAAAAATGGGAAATAAATGACATGAGAATATTCTTTTTCATAAAAATGCATATTAGATTAGAGTATCATGTATATTTGATGATATAATCGAAGTAATTTGCTTAACAAATTTTTCACATATACTGAGTAACATAACCAGGGATATCCAGAGAAAATAGCAGAACCCAGAGCGAATTTTGCAGAGTAGAGATTTTTAATAATTAAAAAAGAAGTTTTTAGAAAACTAAATGCTATTTAAAAATTAAACATCACACTATTTAATTACGATACGATACTGGAAAATTATAAACAATCTTTACACAAATCATATTAAAATTTGTAAATTACATTACTTAAAAAAATTTGTTTTTCATTTACTTATAAAAGCATTTAACTTAAAATAAAATGCACTTATAAAAACAATAAGAAATACAAAATTAATGTTTGTGTTTCATAAATGTTTTACATTAAATACGTTAATAATATCTTCATAATTATAACTTCATGACTAATTCTTCTTTAATGGGTAAAATTACCAAGGAGGAGAATTGTTATTAACTTATACTACATATATAGATGTCTTAAAATATATTCTTTTTTGATCCTTTTTAATCCCGATCAAGAGCAAATAATATAACAGTAGTATGCAAACAAAAATCTAAAGAGAGATGCAAAATAAATATTATTACATTTTAGAAATTATAGCTATTTTAAGATAATAAAAACTTTTAAAATAAAAAATCAACTGAAAATAAAGTAGTATTTTCATTCGCGAACAATTAAATAATCATTTTTAAAGATGGCCCAAAATACAAATATATATTTTTTTCTCTCATATTTAATAGGGGAGAACTATTAAGTGAGTGCAGAAATGGTAAACTTTCTGATTTTAAGCGATATTATGATCGTGATATGAGCTACATTTTACTTATTATAATTACAAGCATCTTCTAAAGTTATGTGAATAACTTTAACAAATGCTTTTTAGATTCATCTCTGTGTACTTAAACCACCTCTTCATGTTCCAGTCTCTTGAATGCTTAATTATCTCACTAATGAAAGTGAATCTTGAAAGTGCATCTTACCATAGTAATAATTAGTGGATCTTATATAAGTAATAATATCGATAAGTTTTAATTATTGCTAAGAAATAATCAAGGTAACTGGATAAAGCTCATTCTGTGTTTTAATTTTTCCTTATGTACATAGTGCCGTAAATTACAACTATTAATGCTGATTTGTTTAGTTTCAGAAAATCGTAGAATGAAATAACCCGCAATATGCAGAATAGATGGGGTTCAATTTACTGAGTTTTATATTGATAGTCATCGAAAAATTAAAAAAAGTAAAGGGAGAAATATATAAATCTGGAGGGTGATAATGTAGGAGAGTTTTAAGAAAAATAAATAAAAATTAAGTTTCGATCTATAGAACAAATTTTATCAAGATACCGAGTTTCACCAGAACAAATTTTATTTTCGATTATTTTCATAGTAATAATTAATACTTTACGATACCTATTCTTATCCCTTAATCATGAATAATCTTAGAAGTTACCTTATTTAATGAAAGTGAATAGAAAGACTGATATTTTAATTTATGCATAAGTGTGTAGACACCATTAAATAATCAAACATGTTAAGTTTGGACTGTATAATAATTCTCTTTCATAGGTAACTCCAGCCTTCATATTTGTGATCATTCTAGAGCAAGTTTTGCATCTTATTCGTGGGAAAAAATTAATGAGACTGAATGATTCTGTTACAAATATTTCCCAAGGAATACTCGTAGAGCTCTTTAAGTAAGTTTGTCTAGAATTTATCAGCAATATTTATTTTATTTGACTTATGTACTAGTTTTAAACAATGTTACAGATTTAAATAAAAGCTGAAAACAATGTATATTTTTATGATGAATTAGCATGCTTATTCAGAAAAAAAAGCTAATAAAATAATTATGAAAATATTCAGAAAAATTTTCTTTGTTTTAATTTAGAAAGTGAAGTTAAAATTAAAATATCATTAGTTTTTATCTCTGTATTCTTCATGACAGTAAAATACTTTAAATTTTACAAATATACTTTTGAGAGATAAAATATTTATATTTAGAGGTGTTCCCTCTCAAATTATAATTACGTTAAAGTAAGTAAAAAGTGAATTTTGAGAAACAAAAATGAGATAATTACAAATACGTACGATATAAATGAAAATATGCAGAAATTCTTTTCTAAATTCTACTCCTTATAGTTCAAATATTTAAGTATTAAGCGATTAAGATGTCAAAATTTTCCCAAGAAAAAAGGCTTTGATATCAAAGTATTTCACAGTTAAATATTTACTTTCAAATATTTCTGAATTACATCACGAGTAATAAATTATTTAGTTTTTAAAATATCTCTGAATATTTAATAACACAAGGATTTATAAATTTTTTTTCTTTCACCTTCTTATTCTAATGATTTTCTCTCTTAATATAGCATAGCATCAAATAACATTCATTTTATAAAATTATTGAAGTAACTAATTTCCTTCAAATACGTTTAGTTGTATTTTGATATCTTTTATTTTTATACTCTCTAAAAGAATGGATTGGCTAGAGTTTGTATCTTTGTGGATCCGCGCGTAGGCTTTGGGTGACGGATATAGAAGTTTGAATGCATGAACTAGTACTTCATTCTTCCAATTTTCACACTAACTATATATATATGTAGACTCCAAGATCCTGTTCCATTCAACTTGAAGCAATCCTAATTTTCTTAGACATTGGACTTTTACCTTTATATTTTGTCACATTCATCAATTTTTGTTTCCATTTGTGAAATTTAATACGATACTTTTGGCTGATTTAATATGAAATAATGATTTTATTTGTGGTTTGAATAAACATTGTATAACAACATGAGGGATATTGATGTTTGAATGAGTGAGTAAAAGTAGAGATTTATGGGCCAAGAACCAAATCTGGCTACGCTGAGCCAAACGATGTCATCAGTAATCTAAACTTGAAAAAAAAAAAAAAAAAAAAAGAAATAGGAAAAAATTGATTGAAAAAAAGAAGGGTCAAAAATAATCACTAGACACCCAATTTTACAAAAAACAGTTAACCCTAAAGGAAAGGAAAAGATCACTTGGGTGCTTCGGGGTCTTGATGTCCATACTTATTTAAAGAAGGTAAGCGCCCGCGGGAATAATTAATTAACAAAGAACCTAAATAGTGGTTGACTGATTGTTTATTAATTGTTACTTAGAAGCAACAGAATAATTATTGACGACAAACCTCGTAATTTGGAATCTCGGTCAAGTGACGAGAACAACACTTGAACTGGCACCTCCCTCTCCAAACTTTTAGCCACACCATCGGGAAGACTTGAACCATTGAAAAATTTAACGTGCATCAGCCCCGATACAGACGGGTCTTCAGTAACATCAGGCTCGAACTCACGACTCAGACCCGTGAATTTGCGACCATCAGCATTAGGCTACAGTGGCCACAGAATCTTAAAGTACTAAATAAAAAATTTGTGAAACGCTAAAAAATAAATAACATTTCAAAAAAGGAACAAAATTTCTGGTATTAAGTCTGTGCAGTTAGGTACTCATTTTTTTTTTTATAACTACTGAATTGTAAAGAAAAACATTTATGGTGGAAATATGAACAAATGAGTTTCACATTGCTGATTAAAAAAGAAAAAGAAATAAAAGAATTTTTTTTAAAAAAAATATGATCAAATAATTATTCAACACAAGGATACACACATTTGATCAATTTATTAAATGAAAATTATATGTGGTAAATTGCCTCTTTTTGCAAAAGATAAACACTATTATCTCTACATTGTGAGGAGATTTTTAAATAAATCTATAACTTTATTTTACATTCATTACTCTTTTTTTAATTGTACTTTATTAAAATTGAATTTGTTTAAGAAATATTAATTAAAATATGATAGAACATAATGATAAACAAACTTTTGACTAAATATGAAACTGAAATATAATATATATGATAAAACAAACTTTTATCTTAAGTGGAATTTTAATCAATTAAATTGATCTGACATTGACCCACTAATTGTCAAAAATTTACTCTAACAAAGAAAATGTTTTGAAATTAGTTAATATTTTCACAATCAAATAAATATTTTAGATCCAATTTTTTTTTTTTTCAAATTTATATGCGTATCTCTAGAAGTCTTCTTCCCTAATTGTGACTTGTATTTGATTTGTTTTTTGTATGTATGTTAATTAATATTCAACAGCTTTTTAGAGTAATTAATACAGAAATCATATAATAGAAGTATATCACATATTGTTTGTTCTAGAATTCCACTTTATGGCTTGGAGTTGCTCTTTTACACTTGGATATACAACAACTGTCCAATCTATAGCTTACCATGGAATTCGGTTTGGACTTGGATACTTTGCCTGATAGGGACCGATTTCTGTTTCTATTGGATGCACAGAGCAACGCATCGTAAGTATAATGTAAAAGAAAATTTTCTTAAAATTATTTTATTCATTCGTTAGAAGGAAAACAGTTATTTTACAACGTTTTTCTGAATTTCACTTGGTGTGTGTGTGTGAGTGTGTGAGTGTGTGTGTCATCAAATTTTCGATCGTTAATTTAACCAACTTCCCATCAAGCTAGAGCTTTGAAATTTTGGGAATCGTTCGTACTGGCCTAACAATGCAATATTTAGACGTTTGCGACAAGTTTTAACTAATATTTCAATAATTTTAATAAGTCAAAATATTCTTTCCTCTAGGCGCTTTTAGGATTGAGGAAAAAAAATTTTCCCCCTCTGGGAACACCGGGCACTCCCCACACCACATGACGCCTCGTAAAACTATTGTACTCACAAAGGGGAGATACTATCTCCCCTTTACTATCTCCGAGATAGTAAGGGTTGCTGACTTTTAGACAGTAATCATTCGCAAGAAAGAAAGTTTCCAATATTTGGCACCATGTCTTATCACAATAATTTTTTCTGAATTCTGGTTCCCATTCTTTTTTAATAGAATGACTTACAAACTTTCAAATGCATATTTCGATTTTATGAGTATTATGAATTTTTTAATACTCCCATAAATGTCTCTTTTTAAGTAAATTTTAAAGTTAAAAATAACTAACAGTTTTAACTAATATTTCAATAATTTTCTCTAATAAACTTTGCCACCATATAAAAACGTTGTTTTTAAAAACGTTGGTTTTTATATCGAATTTTTTAAGTTTATATTTTCATTGCTTAGTATTTTATATTCGCTATAAGATTTTGTAATTAATTGATTTAATTTATACGTTTAATTGATTTCTATTAAAAACAAATGACGTTACTAAAGACGACGTATTTCAGATAGTACATCTAATGAACAGGATTTGAAGTAAAGTGTGATGCACGTTAAATCTGTCGAGGCTCAAAGTCCTCCTGTTGGCGTGGTGTGGAATTTAGGAGAGGAAAGTGCCAGATAAGGTATCGTCCTTGTCACTTGACCGAGGTTCAAAATTACGAGATTCGTCGCTATTAGCCTATGTGTTATTTTTAGTATGACGTTGATAAAACTAATCAATATAAGTAAAGTGTTGTCATTTTGAAATTCACTTTCAAAAATTTTCAGATTTATAGAAAGGCATCGAATAACAAAAATTTGAGTATAAATTTCTGAATTATTTCAAGAGTTGGTCATATATCAACATAAGATTAACTTTCTTAATAATTTCTTTTCCTTCATAGATAGAAACATTTGCTTTTGAGGGGAAAAAGTCAATAACAAAAGAGCTTTTAAATCATTCAATATAGTTACGCAATTTCAATTTCGAAATTCTCATAAATAATATGAGGAATATATTGCGATTATTTGAATGACGAGCAATTATTGTATTGAAAAAAAATTCATAAAGTTTTTAAAAAATTTTCCCTTTATATTTTACAGGAATCAGAAAAAGCATCTTTTTTCATAATTAACTTGATAATAAAAATTGTTAATTTAATTCACAAAAGTGAATTTTTATATTTGATATCGATTATATAATCAGTTTTGTTTAATGCCACATTTTTTTGTTTTGCATATAATTGGATTTTTATAAATAAAAAATTATAACCATAAGTGTTGGAATAAAAACAATATCAAGTGATAACGAGAGATAAATGTTTTGCTACTTATAAAATAAAAATTTTCTTATCTTTACACAAATATTTTTAACAAATGTTAAGATTTCCATTTACCAACTGTTTTAAATTTGTAAATGTTTTCTTAAGTATGGAATTTCTACTCCTTTTCAAATTTAAATATTTACTTATTTGAATGTAATAAAGTGCATCTAAGGAAGCCAAAAAATAATGAAGGTTTCGGTAGAATTACATATTTCTTTCAATTTTTGATAATATTTTTATGTCTGTTTTAATTATTCGCTTGTAGGATATCAGATATTTAAAAAATTTAAAAAATCGGAGAAAAAATGTAATATTTCAGAAGCTTTCATTATCCCTTGCTCTATTAGGTGCACTTTATTGCATTCAAGTAAGCAAACATTTAGATCGGAGGAGATAAATAGAAATTCTATAGGATTATAATGTAATGCTCACAAATTCAAAATTACTGGTGGACGGGAGCCTTAAATAATGAAGTGAACGACCTTTCAGAACATATATAGAAAATGTTATAATTTATATCTTTATAATAATTAATTTCTGTTCTAATATCACTTAAAAGTTGTATTTGGGAAATATACACTGTTTTATTTGTTATAAATATAAAAGGTTACTTAAATGACGTGAAAGTTTGTGCAACGAATTTGAATATATTACTTTTAGCCATTGATCTGTATATTAAACGAACAGTTTTAAAAAAGCCTTAAGCTTTTTCTAGGAACTTTTCGTATTATTATAAGACAAGCTTAGAAACCAAAGTCATGCTATCTTTCACTGTACATTTGATCGGAAGTCAAAGCCCAACCGGGCAAAGGACTCAAAAAATTTCATTCCATTCGTATGGTTATTTAAATTCTTCAATGACTAATGGTATTTTGTAAGAAATATCTGTTTATTTTTATAATTTATAAGGGATTGAGTTTATGACGTCCTTGAAACGTGATTTCACCTGCTCGTTTCTCAATCATTTCAGTTTACCAAAAATATTTGAGATCATATTCAGAATTACTTTTTGTTTCACAAGTTCCAGATCCAATTGCTTTTGTGAGGAATAGCAACACTGGGGTCAAATGTGAAATTACAAAAAGTGCCAATAGGGGAAATTTTGATCGCGAAAAATAAAAGATTTACATAAAACTTTTAAATGTTTTTTCAATCGTTGTTCTTTATATAATTCTATCTAGTATTATTGTAAAAATAGACATATATTGAAATTTTACTCAATAGAAAATTTTGCTTCATACTTTATTACGTTAAACTTTATTTACAATTTTTTCTTCAGTGGCTTTTATTGAATTTGAATAAATTCTTATATTCAAAGAAGTGTATGAACTGATACTTTTGTTATTGAGATAACTATTATTTGTAATACTTTAATCATGAATCAACTAAAAAATAACAATTCTATGTATTTGTTTCAGAAATAAGCATTTTATGGTTATTTCATGAACCTCATCATAGTTCTGAAGAATACAATTTAACAGTGCCTTTACGATTGAGTGTGTTTACGAGCTCTGCATTATGGGTAAGGTTGTATTGCAAACTTTTCTCGAAGCTTACGAGTAATTTTTGAAATTGTATTAAGCATTGTAGCAAATATAAAACATATCTGATCTTTGTACACATATTTAGTATTATGAATGAAACGTTTTCTAACATAGCTTAAAAGTATTTGTTTTCCAAATTTTATTTCTAATGAATTTATTCATATAATATTGCAAAAATAAGTATATGTAGATGATGAAGTTTAAAATATAAATGAGATAAGAAACAACAAATAATTTTTCAGCCTTTCTCAGATTCTATAAAAATATACTAATATGTAGATTGTTTGGAAATTATCGGGTGAAATTTTAAAATATGATAGAAACGGAAAAATAACTTTCTTTTGCCGTAGAATATATACTTGGAATACTCCAATTAAGTTATAGGGACTATGAAATGTTTGAAAGATAAAATTAAAGTCGAAATAAATTGTGACAAACTTTTTAAAAAACGCTGTTTTTATAAAAGATGTTTAAAATAACACCCACGAACAAGATACAAGCTACTTATTGACGATTCATCAATTTTAATACTTTTTTTTAATCACATTAATTTAATTCTCATCGACTTTCCGATTGTGAATTGTTCACTGTGAAAACTTAGAAATGGTTGTTAATATCCGTTCTCAATTTTATACAACAGATGAATATTTATACACTCCTAATTAGTTGTATATTGTTGAAATTATAATGGGAAAGGTCAATTTACTTCACTGCTATAAGTTATATGCTGCCTGAAACAGAATCTTTTAAAACCTACATATTTCATTTTCGAACAAATATAGGCTTTCAGAGACTATAAATTTTTGTATATGGATGAAATTCAATTTGTAATATTTAAAAACTTGAAAATGGAATTTTCAACTCGTTGATGATTTTTTTTATGTATCTATAAATTTCACTTTGCAACTATATTTTTATAGTTTTATTATTTTGTAAAGAAACTACTTTGAAAGCATCAACAGTTTTACATGAATATATCTTTAAACAAGTTAAAAGATCATTCTAAAGAATTAATCAAATAAAATATATTAATTTTTCTGTCTGGTACATTTTTCAGAAATTGTCTCTATTTTCCATCTATGAGTTGGTTTATCTCTATTTTCATATGTGGCTGTCTTTTTTTCCCTAAAAGCTTCGTAACCTTGAAGTAACAAGTGTCGTAATTTTCATAAGTTGATTAAATAAAATACATCGAATGCGAGAGCAATAAAAAAATTATGGTAGAAAAGACTTTATTGGCTAACATAAATTTTCGTCGTTACAGTTAAATCCCTACCTTGAAGGAGCCGTATAGAAAATATTATAATTTTGTTAAAATATTTAGTTTTAAGTTTAAATACTTAACAAATTTATAACAGCTTAACTCTTGGAATATTTTTAAAACTAATTTTTGAACTTTTTAAAATTAATATATTTCGTTTGCATTAGAACGCATACAATTTATTAAGAAATATATATTATGAATCTAAATCATTCTGACATAATCAGAGAGATGTAGATATTCAATTCAAATCAATTTTCACCAGTTTTTAACTAATTTATGATTTACATATTTTCATCTTAAAGTTAAAATATACTGTTCGAAATATGATGTTATATTTTCCTAATTTCTAAAAATGAAGTAGTAATTCAAATGTAATTTATATATTGTAACGATACTCGTTTTCTGGCAATTGAATAAGTACTGGATTTTGTTCTTGCGCCATAAATCTATATTCATTCATTCGATGCATTATATTTAACTTCGAACCGCAGGTTACATTCAACCATGGTCGAGAGATGAAGTCCACCTGAGAGCCCGAATATATATATATATATATATATATATATATATATATATATATATATATACACAGCTAAGCAATAAAGTGGAGATAGTTTTTTTTATTTATTTTTCTTGCTGTTTCGTCTTGTATGTTAATACTCTTATTTATAGTTGTTTCAGTTTTCTAAAATTATACTTCTATTCTTCTAAAATTTATTTATAGAATAAAATCACAAGTTGAGTTTATTCCTAGTTCTTTATTTGGCTTACATGCATTTTCTACGCAACGTTTTTGATGGAGATCCTGGGTTTTAATGATTATTGCAACGGAGCAGCTTTGCAAAACTCTACGCCTTTAAGGTCTCCCTCCTGAGTTTGGACAATTTGCAAATACAAGCAGTAGCTTAAGAAAACTGACTGACCCGACGATTTCTGATAACATAGAGTCAAAGTTTCCAGATTCACCCAACATTATCCCAATACCGTTACTGATATACCAGCTACTTAGAAATTCATATACCTTTTTCGGTGACGACTTACAAGATGCTTGTAAATGGATCAAGGATTATAAATGTATCACATCCTATAACTGCTGTGATGAACAGATGTGTCTGGCAAATGTCATTTTGTACCTCACTGGAATAGTTAGACTATGGTTTGACAATATTGAGAACACTTTCACGAATTAAACCAAACTCAGAAACTTACTGAACAATATGTTATGTCGTACAGATGATCTAAGAATCAAGGCGAAAGGTATTTACTTACGCATGTGTGATGAGATGATGAGATGTTGAGAGATGTGTGATGATGATGAGATGTGTGATGATGATGAGATGATGAGATGCAACTGATGAGACGTCCGAATCGCACATCCAGGATACATTTGCTTTGTGCCGGAAAGTGAAATCTTCTATTCAAGAAGACGAGAAATTGGCTCAGCTGATGAAGAGAAACGAAAGAGATTTGTACCAGATCCTGGTGGTTCAGGACTAGAAAACTGTAGATGAATTGTAAAACACTTTCGACAGATATAAAACCTTAAGCATACACAGATCGCCAGGCCTAAGTTTCAGAGGCTACCCAATGTTTATACAGACAAGGTTCGCTTTAAATCTCTGGTATGTAGCATAATTATAGACGAACTTCTAAAAACCACTCTCGGAAATTCAGTACAACAAAAATGAATTTGACATTTCAAATGACATGCATCTATAGTTTTTGAACAAATCGAGAAGACTCTTGCTCCGATTATTAACCAAAGAAGACGCAATACTACTCCACATTACCAGGTTCCAGTTAGGCAGCAGCCTTGACGTCCAGTCTGAAAATCCGCCATTGTACAAAGTAAAACATATCTGTGAACTTTGCCGTGAATGTGTTTCTCTGTTACCTCTAAGGGCATTAAGGACATATAATGCGTTACTGTACAGATGAGATGTAGAGAGAGAGGGAGAGCATTCGCAGAAGCAACAGCCGCTATATATATATATATATATATATATACAGAGAGAGAGTATCAAACGTCCGACGAGTTATGGACAATTGAATACCAGCGAAGTTTTGACCATGACTATGGATGGCCTACTGCACTGAATTACAGAAACAACTATCCATACCCTCGTCTCTCTTTCAGTCGTCCGCAGTCATTGTAGTTGGCAAAACTGCCTCAGCCATTCTCCACGCCAGCCTAATGAGGAAAAATTGAACCAGGTCCCCTTTTCTGGTGGTGAGTCTGCAAATGAAAAAAAATCATCTGAAGCATATTTCTATCAGCATGGAAAATAGTGAATGGAACGAGTTACAATGAATTAACAGTGTATAAAAAGTCCTAATTGATTCAAGAGCCAATTATTCCGTTATATCTGAAGAACTACGTCGAAAGTTAATTGTTCCAATGTTTACTGAAAACGCCACTATTTTATAAACTGCTTGCAGACAATCTGTAATCATTTCCGAACTCTGCGTATTGAAAGTAGATCTGAATGGGACGATAAGATTGAATTTCTCGTGTTTTTCCTGAGAAGCCACAAAATGTATCGAATATTTTTCGTTCTACAGATGCCGTTATAGATTGTAAAAATGAAGAACTTTCACTCGACGAAATTCTTTCAGAGAACTCGGATTTGAATAAATTGGATTGTTCCGTGTTTGTTACTAGAGATGATCTAATCGAAGCCTATTCAGTGAAGAAAAAATGTTCTCTTAATTCGCAAATTGAAAAGAAAAATCAGGCTATGATAACTTGCAACGACATTTTACTGTACGAAAAAGAGCTATTTGTACCACCACGATTATTGATATTGAAAATGGCTGTTGTAAAGTATGACGAACTCAAATGACACTGAAGGGAATGAAAATAGCCAGATTATCAACGATAATGACTGACTCCTTTTGTTCGCTGAATGATAAGAGCCGTGAAGATTATTAAGGAGATCAGCTCAGAAAGCAAGTAACTCGAGAAAAATTAAGAAACATAATGGATACTGAGTTTATAGCTACTCAGAAAAAACGTGCTACTAAATTTGCTTGAGGAATTTAGCGATGCATTTGACTTCAACATGAAATCCAGGTGCATAATAGTAAACTATAATATTGAAACAGGCAATGATGCTCCGATTAAGCTAAGACCTTACCGTTTCACAGCCAATGAGATATGTGTGATAAAAGATGAAGCTCAACAAATGATAAAGGAAGACGTCATACAACCATCAGATAGTCCGTAGTCCTCTTCCGTTAAGTTCGTGAAGAAAAAAAAATGGCGAATGGCACTTTTGCGTCTATTATAGAAACTTAACAAGACCTTTATCCGCTACCACACATTGATGATGTTTGGACTGCCTAGCTGCTGTAAGGTGTTCAAACGTCCTCCTTTAAGGAGGACAGTCCTTATTTTATAGGTTCTGTCTTTCCTCGAAAAGTGTCCTCTTCACTGTCCTCCTTTTCAATGTTTTAAAATTAATCTGTTAATCTCTCTATTCAGAGATGCCGCGCTAAACTGCTACGCAAGTCTTGAATATAAAAAACTTTTAGGGTATTCAAAAGTTAGATGGCTCGCTCTAACATCTGCTTTAGAGCATGTTTTACAATTATTTGATCCTTTCTGTTCATATTTCTTAAATTTAGACAAATGTCCGAAAATTCTGGAATCTTTTTTCAATTATGAATTATCGGAGATATTAATGTATTTGTACATAATCAGGCATCTATTTTCCACAAAATGATTCAAAAGATTAAAGGTGAATATATTTAAGTTACAGAAGTTAGTATTATTTCAAACGATTTTGTACTCCAATATAAATCACGATTTAAAGAAAAATTTATTCCTTTAATAACAAAAAGAAAGTTGTCAAACTTAGAGGAATCAATTCCGAACATAACGGAAAAGTTCATCAAAGAAGTGCAGAATTTTTACCAAACATGCTCCCGATATGTCGAAGAATGATCTGAAACAAATATTATAGGAAATAATATTTTTCAATAGCACTTTTTGACTTCATCGCAAGTAAATTAGGCAGATATTGTATTGAGTTTTTATCTAAAGAAATGCCTGATATTAAAATCGATGACAATTGTCTGTTTGAAGAAATTAGAAGACTGAATGTATATTTAAATTCTGATAAATTAAAAGAATGGAAAAATCAACGTATTGAAATTGATAAAAGAAGGGTGGAATTCTTTAATCCTTTCAAAAATATACAAATTCCATATGAAAATTTAGTTATTTTTGTTGAATTTAAAGTTATACTCTACCTAGGAACTAATGCAGCAGTTGAAAGAGTTTTTTCAATTGTCAATGATTTTCGGATAAGTGAGAAATGAAGATTGAATGTTGAAACTCTAGCTGCAGTACTTACCGTAAAATTCAGTATGAAGAATATTTCTTGTTCCGAAATTTCCAATATATTGTAAGAAAAAAATATTCATTTATATTGATATATTGACAAAAAATATTCATTTAATTGAAAAATACTTGTTTAATTAAATAATTAAAGGGAATATAAGCATTATTAATATATTTTTGTTTGAATTAATAAAATGTTTCATTTATTTACGTCGTACTTTTTTCTTAAATTTTTTCTTTCTCCTTTTCATTGGTATAAAAATTGGTCACTTTATGAACACAGTTCTTCGAGGACTCTAGTGGAATATTTTTCTTTGCTATCTAGAATTTTCAAGAACACTAAGCACACTTAAGGCAAACTTTGAAATGTATCCACAAGAGGCCGGACTATCGTTAAATTCGAAAAAATGCTCATTCGGATGAAAGAAACTGACGATATTGGGTCATTTAGTTGATATATATGGAATATATCCAGATTTCGAAAAGTTTTCTGCTATAACAAGGTTTCCTGTCTCGAAAAATATTTCACATGTCCGTAGCGTTCTGGGTTTGTGCTCGTATTATCGGCTATTTATCAATAATTTCGCCGATATCGTGAAAACTCTGCATGGTGTATTGAAGACAAATGCTAAGTTTTCATGGAACAATTCACAGAAAGAATCTTTTTCGACCTTGAAGAAATTGTTTACTGGATACCCTGTTTCAGGACATTACCTTCTAAACGCGGAAGTAAAGAAACCTTCAGACGCTTGTGGATGTGGCATAGGGGCAGTACTATTGCAAGTCTAGGATGGTAGAGGAAGACGCCTATGCATCCAAATAAATTACTCAACAAAGAAAAATGAGTGCCTTGCTGTCCTCTGGGGAATCAATAAATTTAGATTTTATATATTTGGAAACCCCCTTACAGTCGGAACAAACCACCGCGTTTTGTGTTGGCTCGCCAGTATAAAGGATCCATCTGGAAGACTTGCCAGATCGGTTCTGAGGTAGCAAGAGTTTGAGAGATAATCATCGTCTATAGGAGTGTTTTTAAGCATTCCGATGCCGATGTCCTATCAACAAAACCACTCTCCAAAGAAGAAAGCGAAGATGGTAATGAAATTCTTTTTCTAACGTCAGTAACAAATCACTGAAAAGAGCAATCGAAAGATAACCAGCTGAAATTTAAAATTAAAATACTTAATAAAGATAGCGAATATAAAAGCTATAAAAGGAGGGACGGTATATTGTACAAAAGAAACTATGAACATATGGGAAAGCAATGGCTCTTCGCCATACCAAAACACCTTCGACCAGATAATCTAAAAATTCTCTATGATTTATCAACCACCAGTCATCTCGGATTTGCTAAGACGTATGACCGAATGAGAAGAAAGTACTATTGGCTAGGACTTTATGGTAGTATTCGCCGATGTGTGACGCACTTCAGAGAATGTCAAAGACGAAAATCTCCTCAAGTAGGTCATTTTCACCCAACAAAATGGCCTGACGAACCATTTACAAAAAATGGAATTGACCCACTAGGACGCTTTCCTGTTACTCGGAACGGAAATAGGAAGATCATTATACGTATTACCTGACCAGATTCACAATTACAAAAGCATTGCCAACTGCTGAGACCATCGAAGTCGCTACTTCATAGTCGAAAAAATCATACGATGTTCCCAAATAATTGATAAGTGATAAAAGAAAGAAAGATATTAGTCAGTTGTGCCAGACTTCTCATCTTTTGACGACTGCCTATCGACCATAGACCAATAGTGTGAGAGAAATATTTAACCGGGCATTAGCAGAAATGCTGACCATGTACATAGATGTCGAACAAAAAAATTAGAACAATATTCTACACTCTGGGGCTTTCGCTCATAATTCAGCAAAACAAGATACGAAGGGATTCAGTTCAATTTTTCTTGTTCATGGAAAAGATATCCACACTCCTCAAGACGTAATTTTTCTGATTAATATACTGAAACGTATGATAATTATGTACAAAATCTTATCACCAGGGCTAAGGAGTCCAGGCAACTGGCAAAACTCCACATTCTTGAAGCTCAGGTAGATGATAAACATCGTTATGACCAATAGGTTTCGACCGGTCATCCATAACATAGGGGATTTAATTTTGGTGTTTACTCCAGTTCGAAAGGTTGTACTGTCTGAAAAGCTCTTATGACGTTATTTTCGACCGTATCGAATAACTCGATGTTTATTTGATGCGACATATGAAGTAGTAGGTATGGAAGAGAATAGTGGACGATTAAGTTCAAAACATTTATTCCATGTCCTGAGGTTAAAACCCTATTTTGACCCAAATAGCCAAATTGGAGAAGAGTGTACCTAACTTTTCAAAGAGACCTGTTATTAAAAGTTAGACCAGATGGCAGAGGAACGCTGTCTCTTCCTAAAAAGGGGCAAATGAGCGATATTCACTTTCTGGCAATGACCAGTTTTTGCTCCATTAATTTATATTCATTTATTCGGTACATCCTATTAAGCTTCTATCCTCAGGTTGCATTCGACCATGGTCGAAGGATGAAGTACACATTTATTCGAAAAAATTTATGCAGGAAAGCATGAACAAATGTGAAGTGCATCCTCTGCCTTGTATATATATACTTATCGCTAATTAGTAAAGTGGAGATAGTTTTTTTGATTTTCCCTGTTTCTATGTCTTACATTTTAATACTCTTATTTATAATTGTTGAAGTTAATTTTAAGTAAAATTATACTTTTATTCTTCTTTAATTAATTTGCAGAATAAAATCTAAAGGTGAGATAATTCCTGGCTCTTTATTTGAATTACGTGTATTTTCTACACGACACACAATATCATAACTATACAGTTTTTAAAATATATTTTGTTATTAAGAGAAAAAAAAAACTCACTCTCTCATTAAAAACTTTTGTGTTACAAAAATACATTTTAAATTTCTTTGTCTTAAAAAAAAAGACACTAGGTGAATCTTTAAAAACAAGATCTATTGCAAACAATGCATTTACATAATTGTGATTTTGTTGTAACAAATACACCATTTTTCTAGCTAACATACTTCCCAATGGCGTTTTTCATACCCCCATCGATCTTTCTGGTTCATTATCAGTTGAATATAATATTTCAATACTGGCTTCATAGTGAGGTGAGTAGCGATTTTGTTTGTAATTAATGCTGATATCTCTTATTAATAGCAATTAACAATAGCATTTAGAATTTAATCGGTTTTCTTGTTACAAAAAAAGTTTTATTTACCTTACCCACCCCTCATAACTGCCGAAGCTACAAAATATATAGTTACATTTAACGTGTGCATTGTTTCTGTTCAGATTCTCACTAATGTCTTCTCTTACGAAACACATACTTCCCGTAGATTTCAACTACACCTACGAAATATGATTAGAAGTCCATTGTATTTAATCCAATGGACTAGATATGCGTTTATATATATATATATATATATATATATGCGTGTGCGTGCGTGTTATGTATATAATTGTATAGGCAATATTCCATAAAATTTGAATTAATTGTTCATTTAATTAATCTCGGTCTATTGTACTACGTATATAATTTATTTGGTTCTTATGTATACTTTCAAAATATAAAAGCTTTAAAATTCTGTAAAAATTAATTTTCTTTACAGTATATTCCTCATCTTGGAATTCTTGAATACATCTTTGTTACTCCGAGTCATCACCGCGTTCATCATGGTAAGTTCTAGCTCGAAATATACGCATAATGCAGAAATAAATCATTTAATCAAACTTTCCCTTCCGACATTCTAAGACATTTCACCGTTTTAATTGTTACGTACATATACATTATTACTATTACTGTTACGTTCTTAGTTTTTACATTTTAATCATTCAAAAATTTAAATAACTCTGATATTAATTGTACAATAAATTAGTACGCTAAATTGCTGTGTTTAAATATCCATTAAGGCTCCCGTCTAGCCGCCATTTTGATTTCGTGGATGTAATGTTAATCCTATGGAATTTTGACTTTAATTCTCACATCTTTATTATTTGTTCTATTTGAATGCAATAAAGTGCATCTGAAAGAGCAAAAAATAATGAATGTTTCTGTGGAATTACTTTTTTCCTAAGATTTTTAAAAATATTTTTATTCTTATTTTAATCATTCGTTTTTGAGTTTTCTGGTCTTTAAAAAAAATTTTCAAATATTTTTAAAAATCGGAGGAAAAAAGTAATTCCACAGAAGCATAGATTATTTTTTGTTCTTTCAAATGCACTTTATTGCATTCAAATAGATAAAATAGTAAAGATGTGAGAATTAAAGTCAAAATTCCATAGGATTAACATTACGTCCACGAAATCAAAATGGCGGCTAGACGGGAGCCTTAAGTAAGGCAAATTTTTGTGTAATTTTAATTATTTTTAACAATAGATAAAACAATTTTTTAATTTTTTTTAGCTCAACAGTAATATAAATCCTTTTTTAATTATTCGGATTCTGAGATCCTTAAATTAAAATACAGATTAAATTGCATTTTCATTCGAACATCATAACAGTTTAAAACTTTTTATTGCATTACGATAATAAAACTCTGATATAGCGATCTATTCACTATCAAAACTAATGCATTGCTATTCGTTTTAATCCATATGTTGTTTATGTGATACAAAAGGACTTCCTAACTGCAAGCCAAGTTGAAAACAGTTGAATCTTGGTTTTTAACTATAAATTGTTTAAATGTAATTGTATCTATATGTTAATTTAGTATGACGAGGTTAATTAAAGAAGTGAATCAAGTTTGGATCCTCTTAGTGATTAACTTAGTCAAGAGTTCAAAACACACACAATATACTAAGAAATTAAATAGAGATGAATATTTTTTTAAAAATTTCACAAATAATTCACAAAACTCTTAGCTTAACATGTATTTCAAAAGTAAAATTCGATTTATTATCTTTTTTTACTAAACAATTAATTCACAAAGCTCTTATCTTAACATGTAAAATAAAAGTAAAATTCTATTTCAAATACGAATGATAAATTATAATTGGGAAATATAAATGTACGGTTCGACTCTCCCAATGTTAAATTCTCTTTCTCTCTCGTGCGCAATTAAATCTCGTACTTTCGACATAAAAACCTTTGCTCTCTCGACGACAGTCAGATATTTCTCGTATACCAGCTTGAAAAATATTTCATTCAGTTTTAATTTATTTAAAGTGATTATAAGGAAAAAGTTAAAAAAACGTATTTCGTTGTGCTTGGGAACGATTTATTTAAACTTGGAGAAAGTTATTAAAAAGAGTGATTTTAAAATTTAAAAATTTTATGTGGGGAAAAAAAAGATCGGATAATTAGTTAAATATTTTCTCCTCTTAAAAAACAATGAATTTAAATCGTTTTTTTGGTTGAAATACAGCTTTAAAATAATTTCTTAACTGTTCTCTAAACTGCATCTAGAAACGATGTTATGTATAAAATTAGAAGATGCAGTTAGCTTCAGTTCTTGATTAAAAATTCAAGAAATGAACGTGGACTTGCTGAAAAAAGTAACACTATATGGGGAAAAAAAAAAAAAAAAAAAAAAAAAACTATTTTCTTGGAAACAACCTTGTGTGCCTTTAAGAAGTGTGTCTGATGGAAACTTTCCTCAACACAGAAGTTTTTAACCAATGCTTTATTTAAATAAAAGTAAATACCGAACTTTATTGATGTAAACGTATGATTAACGAAAAGTCAAGCAATACAAAATGAATTAACTATGTTTTTGACTTGAAATTAACAAACCATTTCTAGAAATATAATTAAAATGTTTTTGCTTTTGAAAATATTTTTTAATCCCTTGTCGTTTTCCGACGTTCTTGCAAAAAAAGTGATTTCACGGAATAGAACACTTCATAAAATTATGACTGAAATTCTTCAAAAATCTTCAACGCTAAAAGTACTCCAAACACATTTGAATGATGAGATACCATAGATAATGTTTGCTCTAAATTCAACATTTATATTTATCATGTTACCGAAAAACTTAAGATTTGAGGAAAATAAATTTAAATGAGGGATTTTCAAACTTGAAATGAATCAGTAATAACTGAATCTGAAATAGCGGGTAGTTAGAAAACTTACCAAAAAATTAGATATTTGATATACACTCACTCTTTTGCTTTACATTTTATACTTGTTTATGTTTATATTAAAATTATAATCACCTGTTATAAATCTCATTAATATATAAATTTAAAGGGACGTTGATTGTATGAATTGACATTTAAAACAACACACTTGATTTAAAATGTTATCCGTGAAAAGATATTTTTTATTAGAACATTATATGTTAAAGTTTCCAATAGGTGTGCTGGACCAAAATGAAACAAATTTCTCTGTCGTGTTATGGCTTTTTCGGACGCAAATGGATTAAAAACTTATTTTACCACCCAATTTCATTTTCTTAGGATATTTTTTAAGACACTTTTCGTTTTTTAGAAATTTATTAGAAAATATAGAAACAAATTATTCCTGATAGGCGAATCTGAAAGCTAATGTGAGCTGATTTGTCATAATTTTGATGATTCCCTGCTTTTAGGAACAAAACGAAAAATGTTTTTTATTTTTTTAGGCCGAAATAGGCGTTGCATCGATAAAAATTTCGGAAGTTTTTTTATTTTATGGGATCATCTGTTTGGAACATTTGAGCCAGAAGGAGATCAGAAAATCGTGTTTGGAGTAACAAAACCTCTCCAGACCTTCAATCCGATTACAATACAAGTAAGAATGTTTTGTAATTAATAAAGTACTACTTGTACATTTTTTTCTGTGCCAAACTAACTTTACAATATTATACGAGGGTCAACTCAAGTTTTAATTATTACAAAGAGATAACCGAAAAGTTTTGATAAAATTTATTCTGAATTTAATTGATAATTATGTACTTAATACTGTTTCTTTCAGCTATTAGTGTTGATTTGTTTGATTTCAGAAAACTATAAATAGAAGTAACCCGCAGTATGGAGAAGATAGAGTTAAAACTCCTGAGTTCTGGGACTTGTAACTATGTATATATAGAGAGAAGTCTTATGAATAATAAATGAAAATCAAGTATCTATCTCGATTATTTTTGAAAAATAATTAAAACGTAACGATATCCAGTGATTATAATTAAGGCTCCCGTCTACCATCCATTTTGATTTCGTCAACGTAATGTTAATCCCATGGAATTTTTACTATCGTTCTCAAAATTTTACTATTAATCTAGCAAAAAATAATGAAGGTTTCTGCGGAATCACATTTTCCCAACGGTTGGCAAATATTTTTGAATATTTTCTAAAGACCGGAAAATCCACGAACGAATCATTAAATAGCGATTGAAAATATTTTTGAAAATTGAAGAAAAAAATGTGTGTGTAATTCCGCAGAAACTTTCGTTATTTTTTGCTCTTTCGGGTGCCCCTTTTTTGTATTTTAACAAATAAAACAATAAATATTTGAGGACTACAGTAGAAATTATATAGGATTAAAATTACGTTCACGAAATAAAAATGCCCGGTAGAAGCAAGCCTTAAGGCTCCCGTCTACCCGCCATTTTAATTTCGGGGACGTAATGTTAATCCAATGGAATTTCGACTTTTGCTCTCAAAGCTTTACTATTTGATCTATTTGAATGCAATAAAGTGCATCTGAAAGAGCAAAAAATAATGAATGCTTTGTGGAATCACTGTTTTCATCGGATTCTTAAAAATATTTTTACATATTTTTGAAAGACTGGAAAACCCATAAACGAATCATTAAAATAAGAATAAAAATATTTTTAAAAATCTTAGGAAAAAAGTAATTCCACAGAAGCATTCATTATTTTTTTCTCTTCCAGATACATTTTATTGCATTTAAATAAGTCAAACAGTAAAAATGTAATAATTAAAGTCGATATTCCATAGGATTAACATTACATCCACGAAATCAAATTGGCAGGTAGACGGGAGTCTTACGCATTACGATGTTGCGGATTACTTAAATCTGCGACTTCTGAAACTAAATAAATCAACATTTAGATCTGTAATTTGCAACATTATGTTCATGTGGTCCAGTTAATATGCAGAATAAATTTTATCCTGATGTTTCGATTATTTCCTAGCAATAATGAAAACTTTACGATATTCCCTCGTACTTGTATTTTTTAACAATCATTTACGATTAGAATAGGATTATTCTATGCACGCAAGCTTATTTTCTAATTAAATGTTTGTTGTTAGGAAATAAATATATACCATTTAGAATATTTGCTACACAATTTATTTAAAAAAATTAACTCTATTATTTGTTGAATTCTTTTAATTTAAGAATTTTTTTTTTATAACTGAAACAAACATTTTTACTTGTTGTGCAATTTTTTTCATTACGTATATGAACAGCTATAGTCATTGATTTTAATAAAGCTATTCTGAAAAGAAATTAAACTCACATGTAAGGACTTATATATAATTTCAAAATTAGTAAGGTTTTAAAAAAGAAAATTAAGATAATAATTGTATTAAAATAAACATTGTTTGATTTCATTATCTATCTTATATGGCACATGGATCATCCAAAACTGAAATAGCCTTTTCATTTTATTTAGAGTAAATTGAACTCTCAAATGCAATGTTGTGTATAAATTCGAAATTTTAAAATTTCTGTTATTTTGATGTTGAACTCGTATTTTCATTATTTTTATCAACTGGCATCATTTGTTGTCGTGTCTTTTAATAGAAGTTAAAATAAGAGATTTAATAATATTAGGGATGATATTAATAAGATAACCTCTACAATATCTTTATAAATACTGAAATATATCGATACTACTCATAAAGATAAGTTAATGATGTTTTCAAAAATCAAAAGAATATTAACTATTCTCAAATATGGGTTATTTCAGGTGAGCAGTTAAATTATTTAAAATTATGGTCTGTCACGATTTTATAATTGTGAACTCCAAAGAAAATGACTGTACCTTGTTAATATATTACATGTATGATGCAGCAGCGATTGTGATTTAGAAGTAATCAGGTGAAAGGTTTATAGGCAGCAAAAAATACCTGGAGTTGGGGGTGTTTAGGGGAGGTAGGCACAAACACAAAATTTAAAACTTTTACCACAAAATGGTGATTTTTTTGACGTTTTCTGAATGAGTTTAGAGATAGAAATAAAAATTGAAAAGTTTATAGTAATTTAACTGTGATTTAGTTTTATAACTAGTATAAATTTTTATTAATACTATGCTATATAAATTTCCGGAAAAGAACGATACTATATATGTACTGCAGTTAAATAGAAATATTTAGAGAAATCAAAATGATCAATGATAATTTCACTTAAAAAAGCATGGCTCGTATGAAAAAACAACAAAAATCATAATTTACCAAAATCTAACCAGTGAGTGTGTAATGCTTTACAAAATGGTTTGCCATGACATAAGTGTCAAACAACCGTGCCACGACACATACCGTTGCATTTTGTGCAAATTTCCGTAAGTAAACTATTTAACATTTAAAGAAAAGAAAGGAAAGATATTGGGTGACAAGGCAACAAGGTGAACACAACAATTTTGTTTACAATTCTTATTTTTGGCATGTAAAATGGAATGAAAAATGTATTCCCCCCCTCATAGTACGGGATGGTTGCCCCAATCAAATCGCCAACACAGTAGACAAGATTAAATAAACAAGTAATTAAATTTTGTTAATCCCTTGTATAGTTCAAATACACAAAGCTTTGAGTTTAGTTTTTAAAACTGGAATAATTTCAAATAAGCTGTGATTTCAGATTGCTTACAGAAAATAAAATTTGTATTAAAATTGTTTTTAAATAAGAATTAAATCTAAATTTGTTCTGTTTTGTACAGACAAACCATCTGCAAACAATATGGAAACGGATTTGGACAGTTGATGGCTTTCTAAACAAGTTATCAGTTATTTTCAAAGGCCCTGGGTGGAGCCCTGGAAAACCTTGGTTGGGTTATCTTGAAGATATTCCCGAGGTAAGATTTGTCTTTAGATGACGTATTGCTCATCCATTTTAGTTTTAGACCAATAGCAATTGTTATAATCAATTCCCTACTTCATCGAAAATTAAATTCACATGCCCGTTATACGTCTTTCTTTGTGAACAATGAAAATCCCACTTGCAAGGAAATAAATAAATGTAAGTTAAAACTCCCTGTTATGCTTACATTTATCTTTTATTAGAATGACGCTAATTATGTTAACATCTTTTACCAGACTTCATGCTAACCCCTTATTTTACATTTCTGCTTATTATAATAGTTATAATAATTTTTTTTTAAAATCATTGTTTAACATGATTATTAATCATGACATATTTTTATATTGATTCTACTTTTGAATTTTTTCCCACTAGATTTGTGACGCTGGACTAATCGCGATTTCCTCTTCTATAACCTGATAGCTTTACAGTAAATCAAGTTGCATAACATTACAATTTCATTCCAACCAAAATTTTTCGTGATTAGATAAATTAGATGAAGGAAGAAGTGAAGTGATTTAAAGATATTTTATATAAATGAAATAGAATCAAAGGAAGGGGGAGATATAAGATAATGACTTGCTGACAGATATTTATAATTTGGAATGTAGCAACTTAATTGGCTTTGTGAATTGAAGCCAATTCTAGTTAAGGTATTAAAATAAGAACCATCTGTTTGCTAGAAGTATTTGAATCAGAACGAGTGAATTGGTAAGCTAATAATTTATTAGTTGATCCTAATTTAGAATTGATGTATCATGTGGGATATAGGAGAGAGCAACCGTATCTACATCCTTCATTGATAAATAAAGTATTTTATCGTGGTCTTGCGTATATTCAGTTTGAGTCTTGTATTTACTAACTGTTTAATTCGAATCAACAATGGCAGTAGAATTAACTAATAAAGAACGGGCATTACAGATTCTTAAATTTGGATCAATTGTTTTTTTTTCTAGCCAAAAGATGACGAAAAGAAATATAATCCTCAATTACCTGGATGGCTGGAGCTCTATGTATTATTTCATACTTCGGCTATGGTGATTGGGTACTTGCAAATGATTCTGTTTCTCTCCGTAAGTATTAGTAATATGAATTATTATGCTTAAGTGACTGAGAAAATATGAAATAATGGGTTTCAATCATTTTATAAGCCTATGCATTAATATAATATGTCTCCTACAACGTGCTCGAAAAATATTTCAGTAAAAATGAAGCTCAACCCTCTATTTTGTGTATTTTTAAAATCGTCAATTTATTCTCACTGCTTAGACTTTGTTTTTTCTACCATATTTAATTTTCCAATTTAAAATTTTTCAATTGAAGATATTCATATTGCCAGTTTGAAGATATTTTATAAACAAGTAGTGATTTGACTCAATTTTTTCATTTAGAAATAATTTGAATGCTTTCTTCTTCATCAACAAAATCAGTGTTGAAAATTCTTATGCAATTTTTTCAACATACACTGTACTCAATTTTTTAAGACCTTAGAGATTAAAAAAAAATTAATAAAGGCTCTTTAGATATTAATTAAGATGCCATTAGGCTGCATTATTAAGCTTAAAAAATACTGTATCAAAATACCCATGACAATAAAATTTTGCTGACTTCAAATCAGAATTACTTGATGATTGTTACAAAAATGCAACATTGTTCCGAGAAAGAAACACTTTAAAGCAAATCCATTTACATTCTTAATATCCTTAAATCTCTTTCATTCTTTAAGTTTTTCGTAACATTAAAAAAAAATATTTTTTTTCACATTTTGCAAAGAATTACAGCGTGCGTAAGATTTTTTGTAAGTCACCGGGACTCATTTATTTTAAATTGTTTCACTTTACTCATTTTTACACAATAGTGTGATTAAACCCTCCTTAAAAACTGCCTTTCTGCATAATTACTCTCATTAATTTCAGGTTGTCAGTTAATCTAGGGACAAGTTTCGTTGGTATATGTTTCGTTCATGTAGTAATTCTCAAAGTAGCTGTAATTAACTTAAATGTATTTAAGTGTATTTAGCGTCCCATTTACGTACTAGATTTATTTATTTTATAAAGCGAAATTTAGCGAATAAATTTATCTTTTTGTTCGTTTTCTGAATAAAAACCTTAAGATTGTTAAGAAAATCGCATTCTATATTTTCAAATGTTCTAGTTGTTTAAATTTTTAAGAATGAATACTCTATCATTACATTATCATAATAGTTTATTAATGGTATTAAAAATTCTAATGTTTTTATAAATTTGTCAAACAAATAATTACTGAGATATTGTAATTTAAAAGAATGGATCATTTTATAGAGAAGAAATATCGTATTTCTTTAATAGTGTATGGGGTTTTATAACCCCTCCTTTCTAGTTATCCGTTTTCCTTACGAGTTAAGGCTCCCATCTACCTGCTATTTTGATTTTGTGGACGAAATGTTAATGCTATGGATTTTCGACAGTATAAACCATTTAATCTTTACTACTGTATCCATTTGAATGCATCTGAAAGATCAAATAATAATAAAAGTTTCTGTGGAATTACAATTTTCCTCCAATTTTCAAAAATATTTTAAAATATTTTTTAAAGACCAGAAAACTCACAAACAAATAATTAAAATTAGCATAAAAATATTATTCAAAATCAAAAGGAAAAGGTAATTCCACAGAAGCCTTCATTGTTGTTATGCTCTTTCAGATGCACTTCATTGCATTTAAATAGATCAAATAGTAAAGATTTGAGAACGGAGTCGAAACTCAATATGATTAACATTCCGTCCTCGAGATCAAAATGTCCGTTAGACGAGTGCTTTGAGAATAGAAATTCAGGGTAAAACTAGAAATTACTAGATGCCTAAAGGGACTGTATTTTCTCTACATCATCGCTCCATCACTGGAAAATATTAATAAGGTACTAACTCATGTTCAAAATAACGTGATCTGTCAATAGTAGCTCGTTATGTTGATTTAATGTTGTGTTAATCAAAATTAAAAAAAAAAATCAGATACTTGCTTGCTTTAGCACTAACTCTAGTTAAATAATCAATAGTCTTAGTTTATTATAAAATTAGTCAAAATTAATTTAGACAGAATCGATACCCCAACTTAGTGAAATTGTAACATTTCTTATTTTAATAGTTTACACAAAAATAATATGAATTGTTTTGAAAGGACATCTATATGATTTTTAGAACTGAAATTTTGGCATTTCATTTCCACACCGATAATAACATTAAATTTCAAATGATTCATATGTTACATATGGTTGATAAATGTTAATATGACTTGATAAGTTTTTTAAAGTGTTAGCTATAAATTTTGGTTACAAAGATAAATCTACGTTATGTGGCTATTAAATAGCAAGACTTATGCTGCTACAGAAGATGCATGCACGCGCCAAACACCAGTGACCGACAGCTATTTTACGTGAAGCCTTCTCTTTGGAATGCAGTTCCTCTCGTTTCTATAAGCAAATCCGTATACCCATAGCATTTGTTTGCATTAGAGATTTTTTTTTGTTTTTGTTTCGCCGAAAAAATAATAAGTGAGCAACGAATTGTGAAATTTCAGATGGAAGTTGAAAAAACCGTTACTAATACTTATAATTTATTGAAAGAGGTCTATGGCAATAAATCTTTGAACGTGCTTTTGAGTGGTTTAAGCGTTTTCAAGATGGCCTATAAGAAGTTGTTGATGATTCATTCCCAGGTCGCTCTCCCACGTCAAAAACCTATGACAATATCGAAAAAATTTGTAATCCGGTTTCATTTGACCATCGGTTAAGTATTCAGGGGATTGTTGGGACTGCAGGAATTGGCAAAGAAACCACACGGCGAATTTTTCTACTAAGACAATGCGCCGGCTACTTCCATATTGTCTGTCAAGATGTTTCTAGCCTATTACTGTATCCTAGTGTTAGACCATCCATCCTATTTGCCGGATCCTGAGTCATGTGACTTTTATATGTTTCCTAAGGTGAAATATGCATTAAAAAGAACAAGATTTTAGTCGTTGTAGTTGTGAAAAAGAAGTGGCACGCGTCCTGAAGGAGTTAACAGACGATGTCTTCCTGCACTGTTTCGAACAATGGAAGATTCGCATGGAAAGTTGTAGGGATAGAGGAGCGGTGTATATTGAAGGTGATAATAAGTATATTAAATGACATCAAAATAAAATGTTTTGTAGCGTCAGTCTCTTTATTAGATAGCCAAACCTTGTACATGATTTTTAGAATCAAATTGTCGGCATTTCATTTTCACTGACAATAACTTTAAACTTTAAATTAACAATAAGTTACGTATGGACAATAAATAATTTTATGGCTTGACAAATTTTCTAAAGTATTAGTTTTAAATTTTGGTTACAAAGATAAATATTTATAAGACTAACTATTATCAGATCCATCATAATATATGATAGCGAACGAAGGCGTCTAAAAAATACAAATGAGTCTAGACTTTTAATATTTGAAAGAAACATTATCCAAAAGATATTTGGACCAATAAGTGAGAGTGATAAATGGAGAATTTTGTACAACCTTGAAATACGTAAAAACATAGACAGTCTAACATTGTCCAAGCTAATGATATAAAATCTTACAAAATCAGATGATTTGGATGTGTATTTAGATATGAAAAACATTGACTCTGTTAATAAGTGACCTCTGCAAAAATAGGGGGCATCAGAAAAAGAAGAAGGCCTCTTACTGTATGGATTGACTGTTTGCAAGTAGATCTTATAACATTAAAAATCAATGTTTGGAGGACCCTAGAGTTTGATTGGAAAAGTTGAAGGAGGCTTTATGAGACGATGTTAGCCTATTGAAAGCTGTAATGCATTGGAAGAAAAAAAATAATGAAATGTTCCAACCACTCCTCCCTGAAAATATTTCAACTAACAAAAAAGAGCATTATCCTTGTATTTAATTACATTTGTGTTTAATTATTAACCCAATAGAAATGAGAATTAAAATGGAGTGTAAAGTACACGCCGCATTTTGAGATTTTTTTGGATTGATAACAATTTTATTCTAGCAAAACTTTCTGCTAACCTTAAAATAACGGTTTTTTTTTGGTTACCCTTAAAATAATGTGGCTCCCTTTTTTAAAAGTTGCTAAAATTGTCAAAATCGCAAACCTGTACTCTATGCTTCATTTTCACCAAAGTCTTATAGGAAGAAAGGACATAGGATGTGTAAATAAATAAATAAACCTCATAATTTACATTTAAAAGCATCTTACTATTTAAAAATCGAATCGTTCCACAATTATCAAATTATTATTAGTAGTTATTTAAATATTTTGAAATGTGATACAGTTAATTTCAAATATACGTCTTTTGTATTAGACGTAAAAATATGTGAAGCGGGGGAATAAATCTGGTACATTCTGACTTTTTGATACTATTATAATCTAGTTTATACTGACAAGTAAGTTACGAAGTTGTGATGGTTATACATCTCAAAGCCAATTCCAAATGATTATTGTTATACTTTCATTGAGATATAATCTCAGCATGAGCCCATCTTGAAAACATTTTTAACCCTTATTTATTTTATCTTATTCTCATTAATAAGAAACAATAGTAGTTAATCAGCTCTGGTAGAAACCATTTAATGATTGCCTCTTTGGTGTTGGCTCATTTCGGCCCACTGGAGTTAGCGATTCATCTGCCAAATGGGAATTCAGCGCATTTTTTTTTAAAATTGCCATGACATTATAACTAATGGCAATGTAATTTTATTTAGGCAAGATGCCATTGATTCTAGTATACACATAAGCGATGTTCTTAATTTTTTCTTCCGTTTGAGATAACTCAAAGGCTCGATTCTATTTAGATCAGCTTTAGCTACAATTCAAAGCGTAGTACAGATGGGCCAAAAAGTGTCGAACGCATTTCATGTTTTAAAAAAAAGAACAATTCGGGATATGTACATTTAACTTAAAACAGTTTTATACAACACAATTTTAAACATTATATAAGCTCCACATGAGCTTCGTTTTGTGGCACGCAAAATATTAAGCCGAAATTCAATTTCACGCCCAGTATTTTGTAACGTTTCAGCAGGTATTCCTTCAATTATTCGAGTCATTCGTTGTTTTATCTCATCGATATCCAGAACTGGATATCGATGAGATAAAACAATGTACACTCGATCCTTAACATAACTTTCGTCGTATAACTTTACATAACTTTCGTCGCATCCTTAACATAACATATGTCGCATAACTTTCAAGGAACCATAAAACGTTTATTGCTTTTCCCTGTACCTTATCCATTTGTAGATTTACATAAACAGTAAATTTTCCCGATGATGTCACATCATCTAGCTGTTTATGTGAAAGTTATTTAATATTTAAAATTTTGTTGAAAAAAATGTTTTATATTGTCTTTCCAATAAAAAAACATGTATGTACCTCAATTTGTTGTTTTTTTTCAAACATGAAATGCGCTCAATACTTTTGGTCCACCCTGTATTACTGTTTGTTAACTAATTTTCTTGAGATTGATTCCAAAGGCATTCTTTTACGGTTTAATTTGTATGATGAATTAAATAACTTTAAATTCTTTAATATCAAATTGCGTCACAGATACAATCTATGTATTAAAATTTTATAAATTTTAAGTCTTTAAAATATCGGAGATGAAATTTCTGAATTAAACAAAATTAAAAATGATGATTTATAAGACTTATTGACACTGGACATTGACGAAATACTGAATTCCCTTTCATTGAATTACTTTAGATCTCCCTCATTTTTTCTCTTAAGCTGCATGATTTTATTTGAAATCAAGGAGTGAAGAACCATAATTTTTATACACTTAAATTTTTTATATCTATAGTTCGTTTTGAAATAAAATGATTTAAGGCATATTTTTTCACAAACTTTAAAATATTCTCATACTAAATTTTAAAATCAAATGATTATTTCATATTTCACATTCATCAAATCGTTTTTTAAAAATTTTATTAAATTATATGAATTTGATATTCAATACCTCTTATGAAGAATGGTTACATTTATTAATAATACTGTTTCATTTTTTTTTTATCTTTCGTGTACATTTAATTAAGTGATACAATCAAAGCAAATGCTTTTTTTACTAAACATGTAAAAGGAAAAAAAAAGATATTTGCTTTCCTTAAAGCAGTTATATATATATTTAGTAGATATTTTAAATTTAAAGCAAATTGTTTTAGTGTTACATAATGTTTGAAAAAATTATGATGCTGGATATCTATACTGAGAAATCCAAAATGTTGGAAAATTATATTATTTTCTCGTTTTTCTAAATAAATATTTATTTAGGATTAGTTCAGTATAAAATAATCAAGGCTTAGTCATAGTATATTCCTAGTTATTTTGTTTTGAAAAAATAGTGATATTATAGAAATAAATGTCTGCAAAAGTTATTTCGATTCCTTTTTAAAAAATTTTACCAATTCCTTTTTACATTAAGAGCATTTCGTAGATATTAACTTACATTTCAATTCAGATAAGAAGTGTTATATGGCTTTTACAGGTATTCAAGAAAATGGCCAGTTATATTTTTTCTTAGAAATTTTCTGACATTATTCCGAAATAAAGTTTTGATTATCTGAAGACTTTTACTGGATAACACACATTTTAAGTAGTCAAATAAAAATACACGATGGCTTTTGTTTGATAAAATAGGAAATGTAAGTCACGAATTCAAATATTTAATTTTATTGTTCAAAATATTACAATATATATTATGATAGGCTTAAAGGATAATAAGATTACGCATCTCTTGTTCTGGGTTTTTCCTTAGACCTCTTAGAGCCATATTTTACTTGATTATTTCAATATTTTCTTTGACATCTCTGCTATTCTAATATAGAATAAGCACAGAATGACGAATAGTTTACTTGCTGCGTCAATACCCTCAACAGATATCGAACGCTGGTCTTCTTCGAAAGTGAACTGGCTGACAAGTTCCAAAACAGAATCAACAGTTAGGCGTTTCTCCAACTTTCGTGGAGAGAGTTTTGTTTTCGCCTCTGCGTTACATTTACGCTGTGATTGTTTCTGTTTATTTTTTACGGACATACTGTGAGATTGAATTTCAAAACTGAATATAAGTCGTATCTTCTTGTGTTTCGATGAAAATTGAATGAGAGAATTTTGAGCCGAAAACAAACGACTGCTTAGAAATTTGGTTTGCGTTTGAAAAGAAAAAAATATTTTGATAACTGCCAACAAGTCAGATTATTTAATTCATTGTTGAAAATTCCATTTATTGCCATACATTTGTAATAATTTATCTCAATTTAAATTGGTTCTTATTGTTGGAATGTTTATAAAAATTGTTTCTTTAACATTTATTATTAATTTCAAAATAAGCCGTGGCATAAATATTTTATAATACCTCATTTTAAGATTTATTTATATTTAAATAAATTTTTAAATGATAGAGTACATTTTTATATTCTGACTTCATTTAATATCATTAAACAGACATTGTGAGCAGTTTGACATTTTACGAAAAAAAAAATTACCATTCCTATTTCCTTTAATTAAATACAGTGAGATATAATTGTATTATAATTTTAATTAAATGAGTTAAAATTTCAGACCGAAATCATAAGTTTAAAATAGTCCAGTTTTAAATTAATTTTCCCATTGAAGTAAAATAAAACGAGATTAATATTTGCCTGTCCCTCCCAAACCACTTAATCGTTTTATAATCTAGAAGTAAATTCAGTACACGCCCAGGTTGGAGAGGTTTTTTTTTTCTATTTTTCTTACGATGAAACTTTTATTCCAAACTTCATAACGGTTAAGTGAGATGTTGAACAACCACAAAACTACAAAAATTGTCAAAAGGCGGAAAAAAAATGAATAAATAAAAAAAAAACAAATTTGGCGTCCGAGCGTATACAACATCTAAGTCCCCGTTTATAATGAACAAATATTGTTCATAAATAAAAGATAATTGAATGCATACATGTTTATAAAAGGGAGTCTAAAGTAATTAATAGAGATGGCGGATCTAATTAGCGTATATTATTAAATTTTTCTTTAACTTCACTTTTGATTAATTTAATTTT
Source organism: Nephila pilipes (assembly GCA_019974015.1). Taxonomy (NCBI): domain Eukaryota; kingdom Metazoa; phylum Arthropoda; class Arachnida; order Araneae; family Nephilidae; genus Nephila; species Nephila pilipes. The sequence continues at coordinate 75,156 of BMAW01086840.1, forward strand.
ATTAACTTGTGTTTCCTCTTTGCCACACTCTCCAAGACTCTTTTTTTGCATTTCGTCATTCCAAGGATACCATCTTATTCCTTTTCTCATGAACTGGACATACGATACAAAATTAGATAAATAGCCATTCATTCAAAACACTAACATAAAAAAACATTTTTTTTCTCAACAGGATGTAAATACTTTTATGATGAAGCGCAAAATTTTGGGAATTTGAGCTTGGGATGGTTGTGATGTCATAGAAGCATGTTTGATTTTCAAGTTCTGGCTTTTCAAGGGAGAAAAACGATCTAGTCGAATCGTATATATATAAAAAAAAAAAACCTCGTAAGGGGAGTATAGTTGGTTCCACCGCGATTTGCCATTCAATTAATCCCCAGGGACTTTCATACGAAGTTGTTAGAGTTGAAAATCTTTCTCATTGAATGAAGTGCTATTTATGTAGGTTAGAATAGAATAATACTTAAGTGGGGAATATTTGAGTTGACAGGTTTTTTGGAGTCCCTGGTGCCGTAGGAGCCAACCTCATGATAGAGACATGATAAAAAGCTGTACGAAAGAAAATTTCCTAATCCAAAGTTCTCTATTGTTCTAGATGACTCACTAATTTTAATTTTAAGACTAGTTAAATTTAATTTACAGAGGGAAAAATTCCTCTATTAAAATTAAAATTTCATCGATTGAGGATTTGTATTTCTATGCTTTAAAAATTGCATGTTTAAGGGTCGGAATGTAGTTTTTGAATAGATTAAAAAGTTCTGTTATATCAGTTAGGAAATCTTTGAATCAAAAGTATCATTGGAGGATTTCTGCTTGTAGTAGCTTTTTTTTTTTTTTTTTTTTTGCATAGCTGGGGGGGGGGGAGGAGAATTTTTTTGTTGTGACTGGTTTGGAGATTTTGGGTCTTCGACCGAGTTTTCGGTGGTGGTATCGTCTTTTGCAAAGTTAGAATTGTTTTTTTTCCGGCTTGAGGTTTTTGAGGCAGCCTTCCTGGGATACCCTATGTCCAGGAGCCTTACAATGTATGCAGTAGTTTTTCTCCATTCTTTCTATGGTGCAATTTTTAGTTTTATGAGGGTCTTCGCATTTTAGACATCGTGTTTTAAGGCTACAGTTTTCACAACTATGGCGAAACAGGTGACAGTTGTAGCACTGTCGTATAATTTTTTGTTTATTTGAAGGATTAAACTTTGACTGTCATGTATAGGAATTTGTCAATGTTATAATTATCTTGAAAGTTTTGGAAGTTTTTAATTTACACTTGGAGTCAAGAGAAGTAGAAGAAGTTTTGTTTTTACTTTGTGAATTAGGTGACTTTTTCAATTGTATAATTTTGATTGGTTAATTATCGAATTATGTCTTCAGTTTGGGTATCTATTGGTAGTCTTTTAAAAACTACGTTAATTGGTCTGTCGAATTATAGAGGAATAGCGTAGTACTCAACTTCATAGTTTTTAAATAAATGAATTATTTTCCTGGATGGTTCATCGGTTTCTGGATAAAGTTTTATGAATTCACTTGATAGCTTGTTCTTGACTATTGGGAAATTTTCATTAAGAATTTTCAAAAGATCTCGACGATTAACGTTGATTCTCACCATAATGGGTAGTATTTTTGGGGCTTTTAGCGTTTTTTCAGAAAGAGCACCCTTGCTATATAAAACTGCAAATTTATTAGCAGTAGTACTTTTAATCTCTTTAGAATTTGCTTGGATGGTCCACTAATTAGGTTATTTACTGTGTAGTATTGCGATGTTTTTTTAATTGGATTTTAAATTCTGAGCTATCTGGATTTCGATTACTAGGTGAATCCTTTTTTCTAGTATTTTTACACGAGTTATTTGGGTTTTGATTTAGTTCTCTCTCTTCGACTTTATTATCAGTTTATTAAGATTGTTATTTTCAGGTTTGATTAAAATTTAAATTGAGTTTGAAAAACTTAGGTTATTTGAGAATTCTTCTTTATGAGCTCTGTATGAAGAGTAATGGATAAGGATAAAATTTTATCTACACATCGTAAAGCTTCGGAAAGATGAATCTTCATTTCTTCCACGGATTATTTTATGTAAAGGACTTTCTCGTCGGGACCTGAGTTGTCAGAGTGTTGTAGCAGTTGAAGTGATGCAGCACATCTTTTTTAGGATCTAATAGAATTTCCAATTTCCGTTTTGATATTCGGGAATTTCATGTAGTCTTTCCTTTTGTTGAACAGAGAATCATCTTTTTAATCGATGCTTATTACATTTAGTTTTTTTTTATAAGTTGATATCAGTAGCCAAAGCCTTTTCCATAGAAGCGGTCGAAAATGAGCACAGAAAAGTGATATAATGGTCAAATTTAGAAGTGGTAAAAAGTGTTCAGAAAAGAACGTCTGCTCAGTACAGTGTCAGATGAGTTTTCACCGATACCACAAAAATAGATCTTACTTGATTTTTACAACTGCAGACGATCGACGAACTTTTTGACGAAATCCAAAGTAATCTCCACCACTAGGAATCTACCGGTCAGCACTCCGATCTTCAAAGCAAGCGTCACAGTTAAAAGCTTTATGCTTCTATCTCCAGAGCCAAAATATCTCTTCAAAGCTCCATTCCTACGTTCTTCAATGGGCCGAACTTTGCATGAGTAACCTCAAAGTATTCAGAATCTGCGAGTTCTTTCACTTCCTCTGTTTCGCTTCTAAAAGTGTAGTGAATAGGATTAAAAAGAGATTATTTTATAAACAGCTAATAACTGAACATTATGGTTGATGATAGAGAGAGTGCGTGAAAGTTATCGACGAAGATCTGAATCGTACTTACATTGAGTACAAAAGAAGATAATTAGGATCTGCAAAGGGTCAATGAGTCGAACCGTCATTTAAAGTTCTACTAAGGACTCAAACTCAATTGAACATAATAGATAAATACTTAATTATAATTTTGAGGTTCAGACATGGGTAGGAATCAAATCTTCAAGCTTGATTACAAATAACTTGTGTTTTGATTTTTTTGATAACCTTATAAACTCAAGTTGAATTATGATCTAGTTTGAAATCATTAGTAATTAATTATGTCGTTTAGTGACTCTCTAAATGTTGGTTTATACCCGAAGAAGTTGGAAGTAATACCAAGATGTTGCAGGGGTACTAGTATGTCAAAAGATATTTTTCTATTTTTAATTTGTAGCGTATCAAAATAAATATTTATTTGGTATTTTGTTCTTTTGATAACAGTAAGCAGACTTTTCATTTTTGAAATTTTGTGATAGCATTCAAGTAGATTATAAGCTGTGCTTCCCTTACTAAAAATCATTTCAAAATGTAATTTTATGTTTCACTCTTATTATTACTATTTTAGTTGCGTAGTTTTATACAGGAACATGAAGATGATATAGAATTGACAGATTATTTTCATTAGACAATAGTTATTTTATCTAATTGGTTAAAATTTATTTTTCAAATATAAATAATAATTACTTCCTTTACACATATATTTTTTTTCTACAAGAGTAGTGTAAAAATTTTATTGATTAATTTATAATAATTCGCAGGCTATCTTTCTCAGGTCCTAGATTATTGAGTATCAATATTTATTCTATTAGGATAAAGATAAGTCAATATACATACAGATCCATGAAAGACACAACATTTGATGAATGCCCTTGAATGTAATAGACTAGTTCCTCGTTTTTCCTATTCTTTTGTTTCATGTACTCTTATTTAGATAATTACGAGTCAAATATAGCTTTGGTTTATAATGATGAACATAATTATAAAGAACCCAAATAGTAAACCATTTATATAAAGCCTGGCAGCACGTCGCTTCTATTTGAATTACCATCAATACTTTTGTTTCATGCACAAATAATATATACTTTTCTATAAAATACAAAACGAAAAATGAAACGAGTTATTGAATTTGTCTTCGTTCGGTTAGTGGATGTTTGAAAATTGATCTTTGCAGAAAAAAAAAATCTGATATTTTCAACTGGAAAGAAATATTTTGACAATGCTGACGATATCTGACATCAGTGAAGATTTCTATTATTTTGAATTAGTTTATTTTTTGATATCGTATTTGGCTTCATGATCTGTCAATAAAATATGTGTTCCATGAACAGCTTTTGTGATAGTTAAAATTTATTATTGGAAATATCAATCTCATGAAATTTCTATGAACTCGAGAATGCAATTCTGTAACTATAAACACACACACAGGTCAGGAGGATTCTGTATGTTTTATTTTCAGTGTTTTATTTAATGTTCTACATAGATGTAATTCTATAAATTTTCTTTACAGAAAATTCCTCCTTGGCTAACTTTTGTGAGTAGCTTATACCTGATTTTAACTACAGTTTCGATTGGTTGCTTATTGGATCTGAGGTTTGTTTGAGTTCAAGTATTTTTTTTCCTACTTTCAAATTATATTTGCATGGGATATTAAGTTGTATTAAGCAGTTTGTGATTATCAACATTCATTCTTCAAAGATATCAAAAGATATATAAAATTTAAGAACAAATGTCATATAGTCACTATTGGTGGGTTTTCTGGTTTGGTATCCAAAAGAGATTGCCAAAATTACGATACGTTTTCAAACCCTCCTTACTAAGCGATTTATTAATTATAGCAAGATTTCCAGGAAGATGCGTATATCCTAATCAAAATTTATTGAATCAAAAAGTCACCAATGATAATATGACATTTGTGCATAAATTTTTAGCCTAGGTTTAACTCTTCCACCCCAATTGAATCTTTGATTTTTTTCCTGTAAAATTCTGAAATTAATTTAATGGTATAGTTTTCTCCGAAGGCTTATGAAAAAAAAAAGCCGTTGTAATATGCGTAAAGTTATGCAGAAATAGCGTCCAAAAGAACATATATTGTAAATTTAAATGAGAAGTATGCATTTTTTGCGAAATATGTACTTACTGAAATAATTTACTTTCGAATTTTAAGTTATTCGAAAGCAAATTGTTGGTGAATTCGAAAGCAAACTACACTTTGCAAATTTTTGTTTCCAAGGTGTAAAAACATTTTATTAATTAAGTATATTAAATACTATATATTTTTCTTTCTTAATCATTAATCATATACAAAAATATTTCGTTGCTAATTAACACGATTTATACATGTTTTATTTTTATATCCTTACTTATATCTCCATTAAAAACACAGAATTTCCTTCAATGTCTGCGATCGAAAATGATATTAAATTGAGTTAAGCGAATCGTTATAGAAATAAAATTAAAAAAAAAAAATCCAATTAAGGTAAATGTAGCTTAACTTAAAGAACATATTCAAGTTTAAATCTCAGATGTCTTTTGATATTTCTGGTAGAATAAATGTTAAGAAGGTATTCGATTTCCCCGGTAGCTTAGTGAAAAGAAGTTTTTGTCTAACACTTTCTTCAATTTATATACACCCTATAACAACAACAACAACAACAAAAACCGACGCATCAAGAAGGAGTTATCCGATGGAGACAAAAATTGGCGGATAAGAAAATCATGTACAGAATAGAAAATAATTAAAATTTCAGAAAAATTGAATGATTTATTTCAGAGTTACATAATTACAAAGTAACTAGTTCAATAAGGTGTTGACCCTTCTCTAGCCTGGATGCAAGCTGCCACAAGACGGGGCATAGAATGATAAAGCTCCCTGATAGTCTACTGCGGTATTTCTTACCAAATTTGCTCCAATTGTTGAGCTAGGTCATCCACATTCCCTGGTAGATGCAGTCGACTTCCCATCCTATCCCAGACATGCTCGATTGCAGAGGGATCTGGCTGGCCAAGGAAGTGTTTGACAATCTGTAAGACAGTTCATATCAACACGTGCCGTATTATCTTGACTGGTATTATCTTGCTGAAAAATAAGACCAAGGTACTGCAAAAGGAACGGTAGCAAACTAAATCTCAGAATGTCTTCGACGTACCGTTGTGCTGTAAGCGGGCCTCTAATGACGACCAAAGGGGTCCGGCTATCAATGAAAATGGCACTCCAGACCATAACTCCTGGTTGAGGGCTTGTGTGGCGTGCAATAGTGAAAGCAGAATCTGCACGCTGCCCTGGACGTCTCCAGACACGTCTGCGATGATCGTCATGATTCGTCGCTAAACACTATACGTCCCCAGTCAGCCTCATTCAAAACTGATTGAGCCAACCACCACTGTAATCTAGCTCGACAGTGAGCAGATGTGAGTGGAATATGGAGTAGCGGTCGGTACGAGCGTAGATTTAGCTCTATCAGTCGTCTGTGAATGGTCATGGTGGACACTCGTGTGCGGGTCGCGAGTCTGATGGTTGGTAACGATGAATCAGGCGCTGTGGCAACTGATCTGACAATCACTGCGTCCTCCCTATCTGCTGTGGCCCTAGGTCGATTACTACCATCATGACACTGAAATGTGCCCATTGTCCATCCATCCTTGCCGCCTCTTCTAATTGCTGCACCGCTTCGATCCATATGATGAGCGATTCTCCGACTGGCCCAATCTGCAGTGAGCCATTTTTTCACTTGTTGAAAGGTATCCTAAATCGCAATACAACAGAAAAGTTGGCCATCAAATTGAGAATAGCTTCTTATATACACATGCTGAATGCGTTGTTTCAATGCGCTGTAGCTTCCAATATTTATTCATTAGACACTAAATTTTAATCATTTGCATGTTCGGTCCATACGAAATTTCATTACAATCGGGCAACTCCTTCTTGGCGCGTCGTTTTTTTTTATTTTATATATATATATTATAGAGCGTATTTGTAACTTTCATTTATTCTATTTCTTCTTATTAGAAGTTAAGTTAATTTGAGATGAGAGTTAATTTGCCGAGGGGTATTGCTATTGCTTTGTTCAATTAATGTATATATTTTCTTTTACTCATTTGTATTAGAATTTAATGTGTGTATTTTGTAATAACTAACCATTTTCATATTCAGAGTGGAATTTTAAAACCATTGACATTTTTAGTGAACGTTTGTAAAATTATACCGTATATAATTTAAAACCTACTGTTATTCAAAAACAAGCAAAATAACTTTTTATGATTTTATAATTTTTGAGTTAAAAGTTTGAGTTAAATTTTATGGTTTTAAATTCTATCAACACCAACAATTGCACCAACGTTATTGATCCCTGTGATTTTTCCTGTTTTCTATCCCCCTCTTTGCCAACCAATATTTGACTTTTTCTTCTTATATCTCTCACGAAGTCTAGCTCTCAGATACAACTTGCTTGTTGCAGCTAATCTAAATTTGACTCTTATTCCAAGAAAACCTTCCCTTACTCACTGAATTGAGTATATTACATCAAAAAACGCCAGAGTTAGCTAAACTTATGAAACAATACTTATATTTCTTATTGGTAATTTTCGAATATTGAATATTTGACCAATGTGAATAAAAATATAAGCATTTTTTTGTGACAAAAATGCAGATAAATATTTTTGCAACATAACAACTAAATTAACAACTAACAGAAGTCATTCGAAAATCTCTGTCAATAAAATGAGCTTAGAAGAAAAATGTCTGGTAGGTTTCTGACAGTTTGATTTACTTCGAAATGATGAAACGTTAAACATGCATATACAGTTATTGGTGACAATTTAGAGATTTTGAAAAACAATAAAAAAATATTAAACAGAGCCTCACTTTCTAACTTCTTGTCACTCTCCTTTATTCCATATCCTGTCACATGAGAATTTTGGTATTTAATTGAATTTTAACTAGTAATATTTCATACGACTATCTGCAAGTCTCGAATTCTCTGGTCACCATGGAAAAATGTCTGGCCTATTGTTTGGGAACCTTAAAATTAAGAATAAATTGTTTTACTTCGTCCATGCTTAATGTTCCATGGTAATTGAAGATTAATTGTCTTTTGTAAAATGTTTCTTTTAATTATTCACCATATCATATCAATGAATAAGCGCTATAAATTTTTTAAATTTCTTTTCAGTTCTTGGGGACCTATAATGGAATTTCTCCGATGCCCTCTATATTTTTTTCTTGACATAGCGATACGAAAGGAGTTTTCTAGCGACTACATTTTTCTATATTCTTCTATGTATGCTTTCAGGAGTTTATTTTTTATATCTTTCGTCTTGTGGATGTTCGCCATACCCAACTTTACGAAAAAAAAATTAATCAAAAGCCATTCACATTAAGAGATACTGGAAATTACATTATACTTGTATTTTAATAAAATGTCTTACATCAAAGTTCTATTTTAAACATTTAATAAAGTCAATTATATTTTTAATTGGATGATAGGTTTCTTTTAGAGAATATGAAATTCCGCATTCAAACTCTTACAAATTAGCAAACATCGCTTACTCATTCTTTTGAACGACGGAATGAGTAAGCGAAGTCTATTCTAAGCTTTGGCTAATACTAAGATTATACATCATAACTCATTTTACATCACAAATATACATCACTTGGATCACAAATACATAACTGTAACAATTACTTACTTGATTTCTAGTAAACTAACGGGTGTTTGGCATAGATTAGTGACATATATATGGCCACTAAAACCAACTTTTCAATCTAATTATCACAACTTCGACGCTTTAAATACATGGTTAGTCCTATAATTGCCAAATGAAATATCGTTTAAAATCATTTTTCTCATAATAGTTTTTGAAATTCTTTCTAGATATGTAAAAATCACCAAATTTGTTCCAATAAGTTTCAGATCTTGTCAATATAGGTAGAAAATAGTAATAAACATTCACTTAACTACAGAATATAACTTGAAGTGATTTCACTGCCATTTGAAATTAACCGATTGAATTGATTAATTGCTATTTAAATGAGCTGACTGAACGATAAATAAGAGTTTCAAATCTCATGAATGATTTTAAAAGACAGTGGAATATTTTGCACATATCATTCAACTTGCTCTTAAAAATATGATTAATACACAGATACGAGTATGTTTCAAATTTTTTTAAATGTTTTATATTACTGAATGTACAACATTTTTTAGAGTAGTTAAATAAATGTGTATATATGAGGCGTATTGATAGAAAATGTACAAGAGGATGAGGAAATATTTGCGACTATGTTGGCATCACACTGGATTGAACTTTCAATCATTTTCGACATTTCGTGATCGTTTGTCATTTCCGTCCTAAACCTGATTCACTTAAAACGCTTTCGTACTTTACTTATTTTCCATGAAATGGAAAAATCATGTATAAATTTTGATAAACTATTTTAGGGAAGTTTTCATTGTTGCCAATTAATCACTGTGTGCGTGTGCTTGAATGGAAAGTAATACATCCTATATCCATCCACGGAAAATATTGCAGAAGGATACTAACTTCAAAAAAAAAAAAAAAAAAAAAACCAAGGTCTTGCTTTAAGCTATGAAAATGTGTAAATTTTATTTATTTTGTTAGGGAAATTAATTAATCCTGGATCTAAAATTATTAAAAAGTTTGTTTTCTCAGATGAATTCTAATAAAATCAATTAAGTGAAAAATCATCAAAAGTTCCAAAAGAAATATATAACGAGTAATTTCTATTGTGTAAACTAAATAATGGTCTTAAGAAAATATTTTAAAAGAAAGACATAAAAAAAATTGTACTATGTAAAACTGTGAAAGGGACAGATTGAGTCATAAGAGATGTTAACTGTTTTAAAAATAATTGTTAAATTATTCAACTAAATGTTAGAATTAAATCAAATGATTAAACATTGAAAAGGACAATAATACTCTTTTCAGATATTAAGATTAAAGCAACCGACATATTATGAAATTGATTAGATTTTAAGTTAATTGCAACTAAAATTAAAGCAAAACAAAACACTTTTATACATGCTTTTTTAATTTAATAAAAAATCAGGAGAAAATTTTATGATACATTTTTGAAAATTAAGTTCATTACTCACGAAAATAAGTATCTAACATATACGCAAAAACACGATAAAATTTTAAAAAGTGGTCAGCTACGACATTTTGTGTTTGATTAAAACATATGGTGACTAATATGGCAAATCTTCCTTGGTCGAGTTTAAAACATCAGTCTGCTTTACTGTATAATATAGAGAGAATAGAAATATTATCATAAGTCGGAGGATTCTCATTTATATTAATAAACAAAAAAAATTTTGAAATAAATTTTTACAGGAAAATTGTTTGAAGAGTCATTCCTGTGTCCTAGGTCTGTTCAAGGCTCTTTTATTCTGTTCCTTAATTTAATCCTAAGGTATAGAAATAAACGTTTTCTCCTAAAAATTATTACATGCGTACAGTTTCAGAAAAAGAAATACTCTTTACAGTTTTAAAAAATTATACTTATCTACAGACAAATATACAAATGTATGACATTTTGTTAAACTAAACGCAAAACTTTAAAGGAATTTTTCCCCCGTTTCGCCATTGCTGTTAGTAAAGGAGATATTTGAGGTTCTTTTCGATTTTATTTTATTGACTTTCAAAAAACATAGCAATTTAGTTGCCTGAAAATCGCAAAATGTGGCATGAGGAATTGAATTAAAACTTATTTACAGCAATGACACAGATTTTGTATGAATTATAACAGAATCTCTTTTGCAATCGCGGAAATGTTTGAAATTCGTGATTTAATGACATTAAGAGACGGAATTCACAATCGGGGAATCATCGAGCTATATTTTTTAAAACAATGTTTAGATTTCCTTGCACCTAGACAAGGTAAGGAAATTTTATACTTTTGATGATGAATGAAATAACAAATTCTCTTAACATTCTCATTTCATTAGCATGTACGACATGTACGATTTGACTAATTGGTTTTGAAAGCATTTTATTTCCTTAAGGAACACCTAGCAGAATGAGTGGGATTGGCAAGGATTATCTCATTGTATGACTACATCGATCTCCAAATACAAATCTATTCATATTTTGGACTTTTATCTTATAGATATAAACACTTTATTAATTTTCATTGTATATGAAATTATGGCACACAAAAAAAGCAATATGAAAACTAATATTGTAAAACATTTCCTCAAAATATTCTGCGAAAAAGACTCATTTAGTTATTTATTACATGAAACGTGTGCGTATACTTTAAGAATAACTGCTTCATGGCTGGAACCAGTGACTGATACAGAGATATTATATATATATATATATATATATATATATATATATATATATATATATAGTTTAATGAACGAGTAAAAATAGCATTAGAATTTATGGCTATAATAAGATGACAAATTATTCACATCAAGTCTATTTATTCAATTTGATGACAGAGAAGCCATTTTACATGCATTTTTTGAGAAGATCAGCAGCGCGACTCTGCATTCATAAGCAGAGCGAAACATAGAGAATTTTACTTTGTTTCTAATTAATATGGAGGAATTTCTCTAGATCATGTGATAATCATGCAGTATTGAATGAAGGGACTTTGCTGGGGACACACAATCTGGTAGTGATAATCTCGACAGGTCTGTGATCCTGAGAAAAGTAGATTTCGTAGAATTTGCAAGCGCCTGATTGCATAAATTAAATAATAAATTGTAATTGTATCAGAAAATAAGAATGAACTCTTTACTGTGATTTAAAGAATGGAAATAGTAGAAAATTCAATTCTTTTTTAGGTATCCGTACACCTTCGGAGATAATTTTTTGAAATAAATCGATATTTGCTATCAAAATATTTTTTAATGCTAAAATATAACCTAAAACTATGAAAAACACATTTAATAATCTGCTTTTAATTAAAAAAAAAATTTGGGGAGTGAAAAACATGGCAAAAATAGTACAGAAATTGATTATCAGAATAACGCTCATAACTCAAAAGTTAACAAAAATATCATTATTTTGTAATTTTATCTTATTCATTACAGCCTTTTTTGGAGCTGGTACTACTTTCATTATGAAAATCCCATCACTGCAATTCTTATTGTGTTTTGAGTCAAATAACAATGAAAAATCAAAGAAAAAGTTATAAATTAATTGATATGAATTAATTAAATTAATGAAAAGTTATAAACATGATTTATATCTTTTTTACTAAAAACATATCAATTTTACAACCATAAAAGTAGTAGGGGTTCTTAAAAACTATATAAGGTTGATACTTGCAAAATTTAAATTAATTTGTTTAATAACTTTTTCTGATATCTACGTTTCCATATGTGAATATGTCGAAAAAACTCATTTTGAGCAAAATCAAAAACTAACTTTCAAATGCAATTAAAAATTAGCTACCGAGTAAAATTCAAATCGCTGTAACTTAAGTTCTAAATAAGGTATAAGCAATATTCAAGAATTTTTAGAAGAAAAAAAAAGTTTAAATTTTAAACTGATATTAAAATTAGAAAATCAAAAATTTTGACAAAAATGACGTTTTAAAGGTGTACGGATAATATACAGCAGATATATTGATCTAATAATGACAATTAGGTTGGATTTCGTGTTTAGGTATGTATTTTGTCTGTGCGGGAAATTTTGATGGAAGGGTGGAGTGGCAGGTGACCCCATGCCCACCCCTTAGATCACCCCCTGTTCAAATGTATACTGAAATGCAACAAATGTTATAAACTTTATTTTTGTTTCTTATGCTGTGTTTGATAAATATTTCCTTCTCGTTAATAAAGCCATTTAGATATTTACAGCAAACATACGTCTTTTATTTTCAGCTATTATCCTTTCAAAATTAGTTTTTTTGAATCAAACGTTCATTTGAAAGATCAAGAACATGAAACTGAAACGTTCACATTTTAGGTTGTTTAGTAACTAATGTGAATACCGTAACACTATTTTTCTGATTAACTTGGTTAAATATTTAAAAGAAATTACATTTAAATACTTAATTTTAATGAAAATCAGTGATTAGCCCCAATGGTATAACGAAGGGGGGATATAGAGATTGTACCCCTATATAGTTTCCTGTATATTGAAACTTTAAAATTGAAACTTTTTTAACCAGAATTCTTATTATTTCTATTTGGAAAAAAATTTATATTCGAAATCCCGTATTCCACCTAAACACTCTTTTCATCTTGAGGATAAACGATGAAATTTGAAATTAATTTTGAGATATGAATTGAAGTGGGAGAATCCCCCCTCTCTCGTGAAAATTTATCGCTACGCCTTTAATTAGTACATACACGAAATAGAAATAACTCCTAAATTTTTCTCATAACTCTATTTTGGTGTTAATGACCTTTTTTTTTGGCGCTTAAATGATCTGTCTTATGTATATGTATGCAACACTAATTTATTGTGAGTTGTGTATTAAGAGGACATCAAAGAAAACAAATAGCTTTAAATAATAACTTTTATTGATTCAGCTTGCTTGTTCACAGAAATTCATTTTACAGGCTGCAAAAATAACATTCCATCTTTTGCTATTCTCAGCTCGTGATGTAAAGTTTTAATAAAAGTTACGAACAATTTGGCATTCTCGAAACAGTACACAATAAACCAATGTTCAAGTCTTGAAGCATATGAAATTCGTCACAAGATGGCAGCACATGCATAGCTTGGAAACGATATAAGGCCTTGCGAAGAACACACATTAGTTAGCGAAAAGTGCGGATCAACATTAAGTGAAACAAAACAAAATTTTGATGAGAATAGAAAGATGTGATACAGAAAAGACAGAGGAAAGTTATGAAAAATAAGCGGATCGAGTACAAATGAGTTCGCTTCCACATTATTTTCGAATTCAAAAACTAAAACTTAAAATATTTATTTTTAAATTAGAAAACAATATATGACGAAACACTATCCGCACTCGTATCTCTTCCAAAGCAGGCCAGGTATTTGCAAACAAACATAGCCTTAACACTGCAGGTAGGGTGCTTTATTTCTTCCACTGAGTACAAAGCAGCTGATACTTGCATTTCTCTCTTTGTTGATAGTTCTTGATTATAAAAATAGATAGGATTGTATACGACGTAATTCATGCAATGCTTCGAGTATGCCAAAAAATTCGTTCATAACTATTACTGCATAATATATATCATTAGCACCACTCAATAATGATCTCAACGTGTTACTTGCCCCCTACTATAGTACTCCAAACAGCTCGGTCCTTTCCTCGAATTGAAATGAAATAAGCTTGACTTTTACATTTTGTATTTAAACTTACCATGTGATAGGTAATCGTTATCTGACCTTAAATCTCATTATATAAATAAATTGAGCTTCATTGCAAATATTTTCATTTTCTAGTCTCTTGAATGTAATATTTTTATGTTGCATTCAAAATAGGTAGGACATCTTGAAAATATAGGTAATACATTTTAACGACACAAAAAAAGTTACAAATATAAAAACGCTTGATTCATTGATTCATAAAAAGTTTGATTAAAAGAATAAACTTAAGTAAGCAAAAAAAAAAATTATATAAATAATAATAAATTAAGAAATCTCGTATTTCTTAAGAAATACTTTTTCGCACTTTAATTCAAATGAAAAGAATAAAACTGGAAAATAAATAAATAAAAAGAACTGATTATATAATAGATATTGAACAAAATTTACCATTAATTTTATTTAAAGCATTATTTGTGGGCTATTTTCATGCCTTGAAAATAAAACTTATAATGACAGTTTCCATTAATTGGTAAGATTTCATCAAATTTAAAGGCCGTTACTACAGGCAGGCAAAGGCTTTTTAACGAAATAATAAATGTATCAGTCGTCCTCGATTGTGCGTCATCATGGTAAACTGCAATTCTTTCGAAAATATCCTTTTTTTTTTTTTTTTTTTCCGTAACTTCAAAGGCAACTAATTCCATTACTGAATAAAAAAAATATTTAAAAGATCAGCTTGTAAAAATGTCAGTGAATATATACTTGGATTGGCCATTTGAATCAGAAATAAGTCACATTTATTAAGAAAATGGAATTCCACAGGCAAACTCCCATTCATTACGTAAATGGAATTCCTGAAGTATGAACGTATCATAATTTTTCAAAGTCAAAATACTGTGATTGTTCTTAGCTTCTCTTTGAAAATTGAAATTTTTGATGTGGATGCTGCTTGGTTGATAGTATGTTGCTTAACATTTTTAATTGCAATCCACTCAAAATTGTATGTGTGTAAATGCTTTCGAAATTGCAAGTGCTTTTCGAAATTTAAAGTGAATGTTATTGGCTTTTATTACGATATGAAATGTTTTGATTTTTTTTAAAATTAAACTCTTTAGCTATATTTTCCACACTTGGGCATTCTTAATTTAATTTTTTGGTAAAGCCGAAGGAAGTGAGATTAAGAAATTCCAGCAATTAATAATTAGATTTTAATTTAAGTACATCAACAAATTTCAAAAAATTACTTTAGCTCGAAAAAAGACGGTATGGTAAAAAAATGTTACATTAATGAGATCAAAATAAAATCCAGCTTTTTATAGCTCAGCTGGCTAACAATTATCTTTGCTGAAGTCCTCATATCAAATTACTAAAAATGTATATAACTGTAATATATAGCTGAACTATTTATAAATGAAACATTTAACTGAAATTATGAAAGACGTAAAATTTATTATTTCTCATCTTTGTAAGCTAAAAGTTTATTTTTGAATCACATCATTATTATTTGTATACAATTTAACCTTAATGCTGCAAAACACTTAAAATAATAAATTATAGAATGAATAAAAGTTGATTAGAAATTTAAAGCGCCTTACACTTTTTTATTGAATGACACACTATCAAGGAACAACTGTCATATAAAGTAAGCAAATTTTTTTTTCACGAAAGGCTTTTTCAATTCTGTGAGGAAAGCAACCCAGCGATAAAACAAGCCATCACACAAGTGCATAGTACTATTTTTTTTTTGTTACAGCGAAAAGAGTACAACGTTGAACAAACAGTGAATGGTACAACGGAGTTATGTGCAGTGCTTATGAAAAAGTGTTCCAAAAAGGAGGATATAGAATATATTCTTTTTTTTCTTCTTCTGATTGCGCTGAGCAAACCACGTTATGCAAAAGGAATGACTTATGAACTCACTAAAAGAATACAGCACTATCGTATCAAATGTGCTCTGATAATCAAACTAGATGCGTTATATTTCTTATTACAAGAATTCGAACATTTACATTACTCAAAATATTCTTGGTACACGCATTATCATTTGCTACTACACAAGTAAAAACTCACTCCTTCAGTTACATTCTATAAAATATTGTTAAGTCTATCATTCAAAGTTGAATAGGTTTATCTCATGCTCTCTGTAAAATAGATTCAGAAATGAATATTTAATATTGCTGCTGAATGGAAAATTTCAAGAACATATAATGATAAAGATAAAACCAGATAATGAATTTCATATTTAAATTGCAGTAACACTTATCAAAGAAACAATAAAAAAATATAAAAAAGTTCTTGTTTATATTTAATACATATAGATTTATAAGGAAACTCATTTTTGATAAAAATCCCCAAAAATAATAATAAATATTGTTGAACATACATGGATAGTATTCATGCTCGATATAACCACCGATATAGAAATTTAAAATATTAATTGAAAACATTAAATGGAAAAATTAAGTTATTATTACTATAAAGTGCAGACACATGAGAAATATTAATATTTTAAAAGGCATACATATATCGATCAAGTAAATTGACCAATCTCATTCATCAGAAGACAATTGTTATACACATATATAAAAGTAAATAACATGCACAGAAAATATGCAACAGTTATGTTATACATGATATTTCTATTTAGAGTCATATTCAAACATAATTAATATATACGCATAATCCATTGATTATAACTTGAAAAGTTAGTGCAATGACATAAGTAATCTCCGTTGCATTTAAAAAAAAAAAAACTGGGAAAAAATCTAGTGCAAAATATAGCTATTGAACCAAAAATTTAATAATATTTATTTCACAAAGAGACTAAGTTTGTTAAAGGACAAGAGGCGTTTTATCTCTGAAAAAATGTATCCCATTATTCTTTATTTCATAATTAATGCAAAGGAGTACAATAATTAACATTTTCATGGAATATTAGTTACATATAAGACAGTATAAAGTATTCTCAGATTCTTATAAATTCAGTGTACCATAATTTTTTTTATAAATAGGTTGGTTAAAAATTATAGTTATTCATCCACATATTCGTAAGAAGAAGCAGTAGCAATATATTCTAAAGGGACAGTGAGACAGCCTTGGGTATGAAATGTTGTAATACTATCAAAATTAAAATAAATATTATTCTACTCTCTTTTTTTTTTTTTTTAAAAAAAAAAAAGGTAATTTCTTTTTTTTTGTTATTTTAAAAATGCGACAAGTTTTTTTTTTTAAGTGTTAAGATTAGAAACAGAAAGAATGAAATGAAAATGAAGATTAATTCCTCCTGTATGAGTTTAAAAGAGATGTAGAGTATTTAAAATCCCTCTAAAAATCAATGATTCTTAATGTTTCATCATTTTTCGGTTCGGCAAAAAATTTGGAATAGATTGGTTTGATTTATAAAAAATATGTTTTTTTTTATTCTTAATTTCTTTCTCTTTACAAAAAAATTTAATTTTATCAGACTTGATTTTTTTCGAAATTTTTATTTCTCTGGACACATTTTAAACATTCTTTCTCTCTCTCTCTCGCTTTTTCTCTGGTTATGATTATCAATTTTATTGGGTATACTAATATATTATTTTTCTGGCACTTTACACACTTCAGAATATTTATTATCTTTAAAAATGATCACATAAAGCTCGCTTGCTTTTCCAACCACCCCAAATCTTACCTCACACAAATCCACGTTTGTAAACACCAAAGCCTACGTTTAATGTGTTGCCTTGATTCGTCTACAAAAATTGCATAGTAGCTACACGGTGGTCCTCTAAAAGGCTGTCTACAAAGTGCTCGTTATTTGTATCATACTCTCCATTTTTATTTCTATTCTTTAAGAGTAGTAATTTTTGACGTTTTTTTTTCACTACAACGATAATATTTCATATATTTATATATATATTTATAAACAGTCATTAGTGGGCACAGGTGATTTGCTTCTTCTTAAGGCCTAGTAAGCATTGCTTTCGAATTAATATACAATTCTCTCATTTAAAATATTATTCACAACATTTTGCTACAACGGGCTTGAAGTACAGCGATAATCACCGTACAGTTATCACGTTGGTGCTTTGTACCAGGCCGAAATTGATGGATTGCAAGACACTCAGCTAAACCCTTGGTGCTAAAGTGGTGCATTCATTAAAACACCTAAACCAGGAATCCTCAAATACGTCGAGTAGAACAAATTCATGTCGATTCGGAGTTCAAGCATTCAAATGAATGAGAGCTTAGATCGTCTGCTGATTCGAATTCAAGGATTTGAAGGCTATGTGACTGATTTTGTTCTTTGAATGAGACATTATTATTTAACCCTGAAGACAATGTAGTTTTAATTAGTAAGTGTGTTTTAAGGAATTCAAAACTATCAGTCAACCTTCAAGGAAGTAGAATTTGCATGTGTTACTGTCTGTTACATTCTGGTTTATGTGATTTAGAATTTAACTATTGATATTCAAAAGAACGTAGAAGAAATAAATATTTATATGAATTTTCAATTTCTTTATGTATTTCGAATTATGCAGAAAATATTAAATTTTTTTCTGGCATTTATAGATGTTATTGATTAAGATCCTCATGTACATTTCTCCAAATTTTGTTGAATAATATTTTCACTCCATATGATGTCTATATTTTAACTTCAAGGTTAAGAAAAATGATTTATGTTATGTTTAAAAATATTTCAGCCGATTGTCCTACATAAATGCTAAGATAAAATATAAAAAAAAAAAAAAAAAAAACCCACCAGATTATTCATAACTATACGTTAAAAAATAAAGAGTGATTGATTTTAGTTACTGAATATGTTTCAATAAGAAATACTAAGTTTGATTCTATTCTAAAAAAATTATTGATTTCCTAATATTTATAGCTTTTAAAAACCGATTCAATATTAAATTTTTACCTTTTGTTTGTTAACAGATTCAGATACTAACACACACGAAATTGTTAAAAGCATTTTGGAAAGACTACAACGGGAATACAATTTTTATTTCGTAAATAAGATTCTTAATTACAGGTTTAGATTTTCCTATAATGCAAAATATCACAGTTTTAATAACGTATATTCTAATAAGAGGCAATATAATTAGTTTATATATATTTGCATACAAACATGTAATTTAAAATCAATGAATGAAAAAAAAAATGATTATACCATCTCATGAACCATGTTACTCCTTGAAAGCTAACTGTATTACTTGTGTTCATAAGAATATAAACAACAGTTCTTTTAAATTCCTTGATAAATATGTAACATTTATCAGATTGTTTTTAAAATCAGTATCCACGAAATTGAAATATGATTTGTTAAGGAATGAATTTTCTTGTTCTTTAAAAGTATACAATTTTTTTTTCAGCCACTCGTTTAAGTAATTGAGAATTCCTGGACTATAATTTGAACAAGCTCGTTAGAAAGGAAACCAGGATTTAGTTGGTGTTGAGTACGGCTGGCCAAAAAGATTATTGAGTGAAATCCTGAAAATAATGCACCATTTTACTGCAAACAATATTTAAAAGAAAGAACTTAAACAATGTTGCTAGAAAATAGTAATTCAGACATTACATTGTAACAAAGAACATGGCAATTTATATTCCAAATGTTATTTTTTTGTATTTAATTTTGGTACAATTAATACATGCATTTTTTTAAGAATAAAAGTAAGTTACAAACTAAAATTTTTAAGAATAAATATCAATATGGACATCGGCACACAAAAGTATACATAATCGTTTAATTTTAAATTAAAAGTACAATTATAGCTAATATTATGGAGATAGTATTTAAAATTCGCGTTTCCATGTTGTAACTGAGGATTTATCAATATTTGGAAACAAATATTTCTTACTTCTTTCTGCTGAAATGTATACAAGTATTAAGAGTGAACCATATTTCATAATGCTTAGGTAATTAATATTTCTTTGGAAATATCCAAGAATTTAAGAATTTAATCTTTGAGGATTCCATTCTTAATAAATATTTATTTTCAATTTATAAATAATAACATGTTGCCATGATCTTTCGTTATTTTTATTAAAAACACTGATTGCTAGTGGGAATTACACAACATACAAAACTAAAATAGTAATCACCCTATGTAATAAAGGTCAGTAAATTAAACTTTAAAAAATGTTTTGATTATGAAAAAAAAGAATGAAAAATAGAAAACAGTTTTAAAGCATCAGCATAAAATCCAAATAAAATCGGTCATTGTTTCTTAAATTATTTAAGGGAATCCAAAGAATCCTTTGGAAAAAGTTACTAGAATGCACTATCTAAAAAATTCAACGAATGAAACAACAACACATATTTGGATTTTATGTTAATTAACTGAATGCTCACAGAGAGTACATTGGAATGCCACTCATTATTCTTAATGAATGACCGAAAAAGTGTTAATGGAAAATGAGATAATCCAACAAATATGACAGGATGAAATCACACATTCGAATAAAAGTAATAAAGATAAAAACAAAAACAATGCATAAATTACATAAATAAATTACAAAAATCTATCTTTATTACTTCTTAATTTTTTTGTTATAATACTATAAATATTAATGCTATACAAAAATCTGATAAACTATTATTTGAATAAAATAAGAATGAACGATAGTTAACAAATACACATATGTAAAAAAAAAAGAGATCGCTATCACATTAAAAAATAATGCAAAAACAAATGTAAATCAGGATATTTCTGCTTAATTAATTTATATGTTTGTATATTTTATATCACAATGTTGATATTTCAATTTGATTTATTCCTAAAAGCATAGCATGCTTTAATACAGCCCAATAGTTCTGGCTAGTTTCAGACATCAATGAGACTCTATGAAGAAAAAATCTGTTTTAGAACGATATGTCCATGGGGAGGGGGATTATGAGTAAAAATTATATTTTTTGAAGTATAGAATTCATTTCTGTAACAAAACATACAAATAAATAGTTTTTTCCATTAAAATAGACTCATTTAACATAAAGCGATTCGATTGGTTAGCTGTTATCTGAAATAATGGATCGAAAGAAATATTACTCTGATTGAAAGTTGAGCATAATTTGGTCTATTAAAAAGATTATTATTATTCCTTGTTTGGAACAACAATTTTTTATTGTGAATTATTCTGTCTGCTTTTATTTTTTGTGATTATAATAGATTTAAAGGAAGATTAATAAATCATATGGAAGAATCGGACAGGGCTATGTTTTATTACATTTTTAAGAAGTTAATTATCCTTATACTTCAACTCTTAGCATGCAATATTTACTTTTTAATATATATATATTATGATTACTTGTTCAAACTTAGAATATATTGTATAATCTTATTTTATGTTGTATGACATGCAAGATGTCTTTTACGCATATGAGAGCATATTAAAATAAATAGATCAACACAACTTATAATTTTGGTTTATTATTTTTATAAATTTCTCAAAAATGTGCAATTTTCTTTTCTTATTGTCTTTTTAATAAATTATTATATTTATCTATATTAATGTACCCTTTCACATAAACAAAATATTTCATTTTATAACAAAAAACTTCGCTCTATTATTAATTATTCGATTTGTGAAAAGAAAACCGGAATAAATAGTAAGATATGAAATATCTAATTTTTTAAAATGATTTTATGATATTTATGGAAAACATTTATTTGAGTTATTTCATAGGTTATTTTTAAAAAACCGAATTTTATTACGAAATGATGATCTTTTTTTTTTCTTGTGAAAGTTTTGTACATACGGTTTTAAATTCTATATAAATTTAAAAATATTTGTCACATACATTTACTTAAAAATATGCATACTCTTATATTATTTTATCAAACTGATGATTTTATTTAATTTCAAATATTTTTTCTAATTAGATAAATAAATCTAGACATTTTGTCGTGTTTTTTTTATATGTAATTCAAAATTGCTTGAAGTAGTATTTTAGTATATATTTAATTTTTTTAAAACTGTCAGCATATTATTTATTATTTTTTTCTTTATATATTCAAATTATCTTTTAAAACAATGAGCAAGGGAAAATATTTGAAGAAGAATTATAAAGTCCAAATCATTGAGTGAAAGGGGTTAAAAACTTCATATTCTCAATTATTGAAAATTTTAATTTCAGCTTCAGAAAAGTAACTATCGAAATTTTTTGGAATTTCTATACAAAAATGGAATAGAATATATATATATATATATATATATATATATATATATATAGTATTATAAAGATCTTAAATAAATGAAAATTATATTGCAAATAATATTTATCCAGCCTATTAAGAAAATGGATTTTTAAAAAAAAGAATTTAGAAGATCTATAAATCAATTTTTTGAGCATGGAAATATTTTTCTGTGTTTTAAAGAATCATAGCCGCAACATTGATTAAAATTCTCTTCTATTGTATCGGAAGCATAGCTATAAGAGATTAAATCTGGCATCGCCTTCTGCATGATAAGCGCATCTCTGATTTGTTCTGTCAAATTTAATCATTAGTTGGGAGTTGCAGTGATTCGAAATTACCTCTATTGAGTTGCTGTCCATATATGGCATTGCCCCTGTTTAAGAGATCCTTTTCAGAAATAGATTACGGATTTAGCATTGGAGGAAACTTAGTTGTCATGGTCAAACGACTATCCAATAGGGTCATTTTAATATCACACTCGAGGCATTCAAATATCTAGAACTTGTTCTATTTAGAAATGTTCTATCATCTGTCAAGTCCGTTCGGAATCTAATTTGATTGTCGAAGTAAGGATCGTTCTGTTGAATTCTACGTCTGTATTAGTAAATTGTAGCTATTTTAGGATATTCGAATATGAATTTGATTTTATGCTTCTCTAGGAATGGAGCTATGTAGAGTTGTGTGATGAATTATTGTATGGTATGTTACCAAAATCTAGAAGTTTTGCAGTTTCGAAAATTTGAATTATAATTAATTAATTGTTTTTAGCAAACAAATACTGAAATAAATTAATAATTGTATTAAAATGATGCTTACTTGAAATCTGAATATATTCAGTGCTTTCATTTTTCAAAAAAAAAAAAAAAAAAAAAAAAAATCAACAAGGAACATTTATTTATGAAGTCAAGCACAGAACGTTGGAAACATTTGGTGATTTCTTTAGACTTGAAACTCTATTGATGATATGATCTTCATATTTGACTTTCAGTACTCTTTTAAAGTTAATCTCTTTTTAAAAAGGTACTTTTCAGAAACTTATACGATCAATTTAAAACTGAGACTGCTCAAAAATGGTGTCCTATTCAGTATATCAACGGAAAAATTTCTTTTTTTTCTCAGATTCAGTTATTGCATATTTTAATGCGCGTTTTTATAAATAAGTAGATTATCAAAGAAGTTTTGTAAATGTTTTCTTCAAATGTTTTGAAAATTTAAATTTAAATAAGTACTTGTGTAATTTAAATAGACATAGAAATTTGGAAATGTATTCTGATGTTGATTTTCATAGTAAGAACTGTTGCATTCTTGCTAACAAAGTATAAATTTAATTACATTGAAGCTTCTCTTCCTGACGATTTCATATCTATCACTTTCTGAAACACAAATTTTTAACGCAGCCTGCTTTTTTTAAGAATTGATTCTTTTAAAAATAATTATTTTTCATAGGCCTCTTTTTAACGTAATGTAATATCCCCTTGTGTTATTCACGAATTTTAATATTATTTTGCTTTTTCAAATCTAATTTTGACCCATTTTCTTGAAATTCAAAAATAACACGGATTGTGTTATTTTTCAATCCATCCATTTTGTAATTATATTTCTCTCCTTCTTTTTAGAGGTGATGCAAATCTTACGATTAAAACTTTAAGTCTCTAAATTTTTTGAGGCTTTTCAGGCACTCAAAGTAATGTATGTAGGCGCTTCTTAGAAACAAATATGAACATTAAAACGTTAGTTTGTTGTCTCCGGTATCGTTATGCAGAAGTGTTAATCGAATCTGTAAAACGGCAAATGAAAAAAGCTTGGAATCTGTCAAAGCCTTTTAATCACACACATAAAAAAATTAATATTTTAATTTTCGAGAAGTCCTGATTGTTTTATACTTAAGTCTTATTATTCCTTCATGAAATATATTGATATTAATTATATTTACTTATGATAATAAACATTTTCGGAAAAAAATAATCATTATAATTAAGAGTTATAAAATTTATTCAGCATCAAAGTATGCTACAATTGACAAATTTTCATTAAAGTATTTACTTAAATTGCATGTGGTCCCACTAAAGAGATATTACTATAAATGAAACAAGTATAACATTGCCATATCACTTCACACTGGAGCACAATTAAAAATGGGCTTTTAAACCTTATATTTTTATGTATGGAAACATAAATAAATCTTAAAATAAAATCAATTATTAATATACATTATAATTAAATGATGTTGAATGTTTTAACAGAGTTTAGAGTCTCTTATTTAATCGGGAAAATTGCCATCAAATATGTCTTAATTTAATCCCAATACGGTATTGATTAATTGTATTTTAATTACCTTGAGTTTCGATGGTTTAAGTAGAGCTCTTATCTAGAGTTTAGTGTCCTGAACATGAACTTCAAACAACTCGAGTACTAAATTATAGAGTTCGTGATGAATTCTTCCCAACATTAAACTTCCCTCATAGGAGTTATTCGTGCGAAATGATGCATGAACTCATTTAAACTTCTAATTCCGGAGTTTTAGAACAATTTATTATTGAAATATTTATGACGCTAAGATTGGCGTGTATTCGCCGTAATTGCTAATTTCGAAATTATAAAAGTTTAGCAGATTGGCTTATTCTTCATTTTAATATGCCTGCTTAACTGTTTTGGTAAAAATATAAAATGTGTTATTTTACAATATAGTTTTTGTTTAGACAATGCATATTATATAAATAATAATAGCGCATTTTAATTAATGTTTCGTTTCTGAAAAATATTTAAAATTCATTTCTTAAAAATAAAAAGAGAAACTTTAATCTTTTCATTCAAATACTTAGTTTGCAACCAGATCACAAAAGTTCTTAAGTTTTAAACATTTTCTGGAATGGTTAATCATTTAAAGGTCTTCGCTTAATGAGAAGAATATATGAAACATTAAATGATATTCGATGGGCCATACTTGATGTGGATGAGAAAAAAATGTACTCATCGTTCTAAAACAGATCTAAAACACAACTTGTATTAATTGATCTTTTTACTCTATTAGTGCTCAATAACAGGATCAACAAAACGATCCCTTTCGAATGGTAACAGGAAGAACATACGACAGACAACGGAAACGGAACGCAATCCGTTACGATTCCTCTGTCTTCTCTTGATTCCTGGGTGCTAAGTATGCGTTGGAGTTAAATAGACACACACATTATCGGTCAATAAATAATACTAATCCAGCAGCACCAAATGGTCCGACCTTGCATCGGAACAATGATAGTTGAACCCACTCTTGTTACCAACTGGCTGACTGAAACTTGTTTACAAAGGGTTGATACACTCTGATGGTGGACCTCACGCTTGGAACATGGACTGGAAGACCTGTTCCGTATTGGGTAGGCTAGTCGCCTGGTAGAAGGTCTCGGATCTGTGCATGGAGCCTGGAGCGGAACTGTCCTGAAACCCGAGGTCCATGCGCGGAAAGCAGCTCTCGGACTTGGGTCTGGGCATGCCCCTTGCCACGGACAGGTGTCCTCCCATGGTGAGGGGAGCACCCTTGTTGGAGTCGTCCGAGTCGCTCTGTGCGCTCTGGAGGAGCAAGCTGACCGTCTTGAGGTCGGTCTGCAAGTCCTCCCGATTGGAGACCAGGCTCGGGTTCTTACCGATCTTGTTGAGCCTCTCGGCGGCGATGGATTCCATGGTCCGACGCATCAGAGGATAGAGGTCGAGGACGGCGTTGAAGTGTTCTACCGATAGGGAGAACAGATTGCAATAGGTCTCGGCCCGAACGCTCGCCACGCGTCGGGCGTTCGTCAGCAAGCAGATCTCTGCGGGATTGAAAGAGAGTTTTAATTGGTTATACATAAAAAGTTAAATATATGATCTCAGAAGTACGTTTCCATTCTAAATCATTCAATATCATAGACCAGTTTATAGCACTTTAGTTTTTTTTCTTTCTTTTCAGCTTTTTAACTGAAATGTTTTAAGCTGACTTTCAAGCTTCATTTCATTCGAATGAACATGTATTTGGTCCTATATAAATTTGAGAGTTTTTCTTTTTTACTAGTCTATTTAATACAGGACATCTTTAAATAGTTTCCAGTTTCACTAACAGCTTAATAAAATCAATTTTAAACGTTAGTATCTTAAAGAGAGAAAAATTACTTTGTTAATCTACTCAATGATTTAATTAAAGTATTAAGTTAACTTCGAAAAAGAATTTTTTTCGTTTCAGTACCAATTTTTATACAATTAAATAGAGATAATCTAAACAACTGAAGTTCTAAATTTGATTCGAATCTGATTATTAGTTCTAGAAGTATTTCTGAGAAAACTGTTAAGGGCAATGTATTAGAATATTTCACGTAAACGACTTATTATCTGCCAAACGTGTGATATTTTTTATCGATTATAATCTCTTAACATAGCTTTTTAATTAATTTTACTTATTATATCATATTTTTTATTTAATACAGCATGGGGTATTTTTTGAATTAATGTAATTAGTTCAAAAATAAAACAAACTAATCATTCAGATTTTTTTTTTATTTCGAACATAGTATGATAAGTGGAAAAATTGTTAATGATTATAAATTACTATACGGAATCAGTTTCGGGATCGTGATCAAATATTTTCTTAATTATTGGAAAATAGAATGAACATTTGATAAGAAATTTCGAGATATACCAATTAGCAAAAAATATATGTAACAATTCACTTATTATCGTAACTGTATTTAATGATAATAGTAATCTTTTATAATATTACTTTTTTGACATTGATCATTCTTAGAATTAAAAAACAAATATTAGTCGATTACTGTAAACGTTTTAGTAGGTAGAGAGAAAAAGTTTTTATCGTCCTGTATTTGAGATTCATCTTATAATAGAAGACTCCTTTTTCAACCCCCTTTAACTCACAAACTTAAATTCTTAAGATTTTGAGTTTAGGCTAGTTACGTAATGAGAAATAAGTTACATGAAAAAAACTGGCATTCATTTTGAGAAAATTTCTTTTTAAAGTTAAGGAATTACACTACTTAAGTTATTTCAATAATCCATTAACAAAATAATTTAGCTTCCTTTTGGGCTATTAATATTGATATCAATTTTGTTCAGTTGCGTTGACATTGCGAAATTGATTAAAGTTGTAATCATTTTTATTACAATTGGGTACATATACATACTAGCTGTAGCTTATGAATGAATAGTGAATATTTTGTGATTATTCAATTAAACTCACGTGGACCACATCATAACCCCACAGCAATTGCATAATAGTTGTTTGCTTGTGGAAGAATATAAATGTACATGGAAAAAATAATAGTGAACTCAGACGGTCCAACGACTTTGGTCGGTGTCTACGATAGTAAACGGTATCACCCACAAAAATGTCACCTCCAGCAGCAAATGCTCAATTCACACAGGTGCGTCACATCAATTGATTTGTTAAATTCACCTACTCAGCGAGATAGAGCAGCTTGAATATGATTGTTTTTAGGGTTTCTAAGTGGTCAATGTAGACTTCAAACGACCACTAATAAGTCAGTGACTTAGCTTGTACGGTGCTGAGGGAGCCATGCCTCCTGGCAACACAGGTGTTGGCGGCAGAAGCAGCCGAGCTGGCATATCCTGTCTGCAGCATCAGGCCATAGTCATTAGATCAGATAACTGTATTGTTATAGGTACTTATGTAGAATTTCAAGGCAATTGGACAAGTGGAAGTCGTTCGAAATAGACTTAGGATATTTAACTTAAACAAATATACTTACAATTTATGTGAAATTAAACAATCACTTGTCAAATATTTTTTTATTTAAAATAAGAAAAATAAATTGCATTTCTTGAATTTCGAAACCAATGAGGCCGGCCGCGATTCACTATTGCTACTCAACAAATGCAATTAATGTGACCGTTTTGACTTTCAAATTATTGTCTTATTGCCCTTTTTGAACAACCTAGAAAACGTGATGGTGAACAGGTGACTTTTAATTTCTTTAACTTTTTTGTTATTTTGAAGAGCGGTGCAGCATTGATATCGTTTATTTTATGCTTTGAAAAAGTTTCAAGTGCACCTGAATTTCTTAGTTACCGTAAAATCATGTTGATTGGTATACGATTCGACGTATTCGACGTAATATTCGTATTTGTTTCATACGATTCGATTTTATTCTATGTAGGAGTGTTAAGGTAAACGTTTGTTTTATTTATTTTTGAGGAAAACGTTTGTTTTATTTGTTAAAGTCTTCAATAACTTTGCGGTTTTACCCAAGCAGAATATTACTTATTCGTTCCAACGTTTCAGATTACAAGTAATTTAATTTTACGCGCACGCAATGCATTCGTGATATTACCATTTTTTATTTGAGGTCGAAAAATTAAGGGTTCACACTGGGTGGCAGAAATCCACTCTACGCCATTGCAATAAGTGGTTGGTGTGTGATTGATTCAGTCGATAGCAAAACTACACGTAATTGCAAAGTTATCGCTGGCTTGTGGGGTTAGCTTATAGTGCATGAAAGGGATAGTACACTTATTATATGAAAGAAATAATTACGCGGAAAAGGCGTTTTATATTTAAAATGTAAGATGTGTATAATTTTTTGCACTGCACAATCTGAAATCAGTAGTACTAATGTATCTTTTTAATAATCAAATTACTGCTGAAAGATTTCAGCTGCCTAAATCATCAAAAGTTATTCACGGGATTTCAATTCATACTAAAGTAAGAAATTTTTAAAACTTTTGTTTGAATAAATATTGAGAATACATTTGATAACATAGTTTTGAATTAATATTTGTGCAGGTAGCCAAAAAAAAAAAAAAAAAAAAAAAAAAGCTTTTATTTTAAAAAAAATTTGCGAGACAGAGAGCAAATTTTAATAAACTTCAATTTGTCGGTAAAAGTACTGAATCATCTTCTTTCTGTTCCTAAGAATGTACGTCATGCAGCTTGCATAATGAAATGAAATAAAATGAGAATGCACTATTCAATATAATATAGAAAAATATTTAAATATGGATCTTAGAAACAAAGGACAACTCCAACAGTGCAAAATCAAAATAGAACTCCTTTGATTCCGTCTATTTTGGAGTATCCTAAATCGTAAAAAAGATTTGGAGGATCGCAAAAAGATTTGGATCGAAGATAAAAAATCTTTTATACAAGGAGAATGTATAAAACATTTTACATCTTCAAAAACTGCAGCAAATATCGTTATTGAACTTTTATCTTTTTAAAACAAGGAAAATAATTTTTTTTCAATGCACCATTTTAAACCAAGCGTATTTCAAAATATATTATTATTCAAAATGACTCGCATCAAATAACTTTGATACTAGCAAGGAATATATATTCCAATTTTTTTTTCAGGCAATTGTCTTTCTTTTGTTTTCTTTCCTAAGCATATTTCTGGCAAATTTTGAATGTTATATAGATATTCAAACTGAATCACTGAAGTGAAACTGATGGTTCAGAATCAGGTTATCACTCTTTAATAACAATTTGGTAATGAACTGAAAAACAGTAAATTATTTGCATTGTTTGAAGATATTTTCAAAATTAACTTGATGCTAAGTATCACAAAGAAGAAATGCTTACTAAGAATTTAATGCTGTATATGTTTGATGGTTATCCGATGCTTATGTATGGCTTCCTATGCTTATGATATATATAATTAAGACATAAAATGCCTATAAATTAAAGATGTTTTTTTATATTCTAAACTTCTTTCTATTTTTATATATAATTCCTTTTGAAATAATTTAGCATAGTAAACACCATTTATTGCCTTTTGGATATTTAAGAATATTAAAAACTTTTTGTCGTAGTACAAATATAATGTAAATTACCCAAAAGATATCTATTTTATCTTTGAAAAGGATATTTAAATTTTTCATACATATACTGAAATAGTTTATAAGCATATTGAATAGTAATTTTTAAGTGGGATGATAAACATAACAAAGAATTACGTACTTTATTGTTCTTTTAAGAAGAAACAATTAAATTTGGGACGGTTTTTGAATTTAAATTTAGAATAGCACATACGCACACCCATTCGCCCATTCAGTAAATCAATAAATTATGGAAGATTAGGAAAATCTTCACATATTTTCATGCTTGAACATAAATGGTTGGTTTGTTAATGCACGTGACAAGCGTTTAAAATACAAAATTTAACATCTCTTTTAATTAACATTTCATTTAATCTTCTTTACAAACACCGTTCCATCCATAAAAAATTTCTAAAAAATAGCTGGACATTATTAATTGGTGCTCTGTTCTTATCATAAAACAATATTCGTTTATCTGATTCCTTTATTTTTTTTCTATGATTAGTTAAGTAAATGTTGGCGTTTCAGACAAGACAGGGAAAATTTATAATTAGTTCAAAAGAGTACAAAAAAGCAGCGTCGTTTATAACAGAACACTAGGGTAGATGGAAGCGCATATCTTATTGATCAGCAAATGTTCCATTACAAATTATTTGACTACTTTTATAATTGATACTAAAAATAATTTTTAATGAATTGTCATATAATTTTTACATCAATTTGACAAGAAGTGTTCGATTGATTAAAACTAAATTATTTTAAAAAGACTTAAGGAAATCTTTTCTACACCCTGATCAGGATTAATATTCTCAATAAAGTTTCTTTGCTGTTGAGAAATACTGAATGGTTAACTCACCTCCAAAATAGGAGCCATCCGATAAGCTGGTGGCGACTTCGTCATTGCTCATGACGATGTCCACAATGCCCTCTTGTATGAAGTACATCTTTGTGCCGAGGGTGCCCTCTTTGATAATGACGTCACCCGGCTGAAATACTTCATATTTTAGCTTAGTGACGACGTCGTTCACGAAGTTCGGATCCGCATTCGCGAAGAACGGAACCGAAGCTACCAGCGAACGGCAGTTGTAATTGATGACGTCCTAAGAGAAACAAAATGATTTATGAATTAAAATGCTTTTTAAATGAATGCTTTTTTTTCGCGTTTCATGTCATTACCTAATAAAAACTTTTATTTTTGTTTTGACAGGTATTCAATTCTTTATTTATAAAATACTGATAATTTATTTTAAAATTCGTTTCCAAATTCGGTGAATGCAGATTTCAAACACTTCATTATAGAAACATATGATTAAGATGGCTCAATTTTTAATGAATTATTGTAATGAAAACTATTCTAAGCATCATTATTCTAATTTCTGAATCCTTTTCAAGAACTTTTGCAGCTTACTTTTTAAGTAATTTCGAATATGTAATAAATATTATAATACATTTTTTCTAATTTTCTGTCAGCTAAAGAGAGCATTCGTTTCAGGTTCAGAAATTCTGTATTTTAAAAAATTACATACTTTCTGATTCAATTTAATTAAATCAGCAAATAATTTTTCTATATTTTGTAAATAAAACAACGAATAATTTTTATGTTAAGCGTATAAATGAATATTTTTTAAGTCTATAATGAGCATGTATTTTGCACGTTTGTATGCTTTACTTAACTTTTTTTTCCTGTAAGATATTAACTTTATAATTGCATATCAATGTAAACCTTATAATGCGGCGAATTATCAACCATTTTTAAATTTTAACCAATATAAAATTGTTCCAAATTATTAGTGGAATTAATAATATGTTAGTAGCAGGAGTTTTATGGAATTATTTATAATATGTAGTACAGTGATTTATGATTTTCGCTTGAAATTACTCAATATTACGCATAAAATAATTTTTAAGTCGAATATTTAAGTATTTGAGGTAGCTTGTAACCATATGTTAATTAATTAGAGTAAAAAAATTCTAAGAATCCTTCATAATATACTGTTACAATAACTAATGACGGCATTCTTGGAATTAATATTATAGTATAGAGAGACTTAAGATTATATATATTATATACAAAAAGCTTAACATATTTTTTGGATTCTAAGAATTTGGGCTTGAAAAATTTTAAGAATCATTCGATTAATAGCGATGAAAAATTTGGAATTCCAAGGAGGATATTTTGGCTGAAAAAAAGTTTATACGAAGTTTAACTGTCACTTTTTTCATGAGATAGAATAATAATCTATAATTATATATATAAATATACAAATATTATAAATAATATTATAACAAATATTATAAACAATATTATAACAAATATTATAAATAATATTATAATAAATATTATAAACAATATTATAACAAATATTATAAAAATATACAAATATTATAACAAATAGTGTATGGAAATGTAGATGTTATAACAGGCGTTATGAAGATGTGCAAATCATTATAGTAACAAAGATATTATAAAAGGCCTAGATTAGAAGGATTATAAATGAGGTTCTATGGATTAACAAGGCAAAGATAGTTTTGTTTGATTTTTTAATCATTATGAGCAGCTAAAGGAAAAAAAGATGTATTTTTTAGTAATAAAACTTTTGACTTTCGTCCATAAAGGATTTTCTAAAAGGATAACTGTCAGTTGCCAGAGTTGTTCATTAATGATACGTGACT
>BMAW01086840.1:107979-163237 GCA_019974015.1 Nephila pilipes
TTTCAATTTATGCAAAGTTATGAGATTATTTATCATTTATTTATTTTAATTTATACATAGTTATGGGAAGAAAAGGCTGTATAAACAACATAACGTTTTCATGTGTCATTAGATAATATTAATGAGTTAATTATAGTGCTTTTTATTACATTCGGAAATTTCTATCCTTCCTTTATTTTTGTTTTCACATCGGTATAGATCAGGGACAATGCCCATTTGATCATCGGAAATTCATGCCAAGGAAGGGCGAATATCGTCACTTTCAGGAAACCTTCTAAAAGTTTGGTGGGCAATACTGGTAGTTTGATCCTTAAGAATACGTGCATGCTAACACATACACACTTATATAATCTTTTTTCTACTGCATTTCACCGCATTACTAATTAAGTCTCTGTTCTCCTCTTCCATAGTAAAAAATGGATATTTCTATTAAAAAGTTTGTTGAGGAACTTGACTCATGAAAAAGGGCCCATAGATATAAGTAACTGCCATCACAGATCCCTGCATCTCCACTCCCACAAGTACGCGCTATCCCCTAATTGTCTAATTATTCTTAAATTAACGAAGATAAATAATGATTATCCTCAAAACAAAGTTCTATTCACCGTGATAACTACTAGATTCAATAAATGCTCAATCTTACTACAATCTGATTATTTATGTGATCCATCTTCATTTATTCCACTATAAGATTAAATTAATGCTTAACAATTAATTAAATTAATCCTTATTGATAGGAAGCTGATCAATACATACTTCTTTAGCGTACGAAACAAGAATATATTGTTTTTTCCGCCATTATAGTTTTTTATTGGCCTACATTTTTAACATTCGAAGTGAAATATAGAAAAGAATAGCCTGTTCGTCACATTTGACTTTTTATCATTATAAGATAAGAAGCAGTTTACCTCAGTAAAAGGATAAAAAGTGACTTGAAAGTATTTTCCTTGCAAATGATAGTATTCACCAACTGTTTTTAGAATTTAAACTTTTACAAAGTTTCTTGGAAAAAATATATATACATATTTACTTCTTGGAAAAACTTTCTGGGTGGAAACTGGCATTAAATTTGGAAATAATAATACGAATTGAAGTAATATTAGAATGCATTTAGTAGAATGGTACTTGAATGATTTACCATTAAATTAAGGCTCTTCTCATTTGTATTTATTCTCCTTGAATTCGAAAATTTAAGTAAATATTGATTGGAAAAAAATTACATTTTAAAGTTGATACGTATCACTTTTTACTTAAACAAAAAAAAATCTGTCTGATTCATTGAATATAAAAATTTTGTTTCACATTTTCTTTAAAGTTTCCAAATTACCAAATGAAAATTAATTCAACATCTAAGAAAATGTGTTTACATCCGAAATTAGTTAAATACTTTTGTTGAATGCGTTCATAAAAATAATAAGATGATTACAAAAATAAAAATATTAATAAGTTCAAAGGTTTAATTTACGATTTTCAGCATTTTTCATGAAGCTATTTTTATTCGTCAGGCTATAATTTAGGAAATATATAACTGCATGAAAACATCTTTAATACAAGCACTAGAATATTACACATATAATAAATTGCTGAGTGTCAAAATGATTTGATAATTATCTACGGATGTATTGTATTTAAAGTTAAAAATTTTTACATATAATTTTTCAAGAAAAAGAAATATAAAATTCTAATTGCTCTATATTCACTAGAAAAATAAATCGATTAAAATTATTCACATTGTAAGATACGTATGTTTTCCTTTTTTTATTCATTATTAAGATAAATATTGATAATATAAAAATAAGGATTAATACTATATATATTTTTAATTTATTGCTCATAGTAGGCAATAAATTTAAAAACCGAATTTCAATAATTGAAAATCTTGATTCTAAGTTTCGTTCTGACTTAGAATTATTTCAATTAGAAATCTATTTCTACCTGTTGTGAAATCCCATAAAAACTATTTTGAAAATCCTAAAATTGGCATTGTATCTGAACAATGATATAAAATAAGATTTTTGATTAAAATCAACTACATTTATGTAAGTATTTGGATGCATCAAAAAATACTATTTACTATTAAAGTTTTAGTAAATTTAATTTACAAAATTAATCCAATTTTGTAAAATTATTTTTAATTTTATAAAGATCATTAAATTTATTGTGTCGTTACAGGGTTTTAAATATTTTTCTGCTGTGTTGGTAAAATGAAGTTAAAATAATATTGTTATTACATAAGGATTAATTCTATATCTTTATTTAGAAGTAACATACCATACATTTATTAGAACACAAGAGAATATTACGAGGCTTGATTGAAAGTAATGCCTCTATGACCAGAACATTTTTATTTTTCACCCGATTTTCAGAGTTTTTGATGTACTTGAAAGCTATACGTATCCTCAATTATTGAATTTATTAGCCACCGAAGGGGCTATTGTTTTAGGCGGATCACTTTTCAATTTTAATTACAATGTATTCAATTTAATAGTTTATTGTTTGTTTTGATTTTAATAATATTTAATTAAATATATGCAATTTAATGATTTATAATTTGCTTTAATTTTAATTACACGTAGTTGATATAATATTCAATTTAATAATTATTTATCTTTTGTTTTAATTTTAATTACATTTAACTTAAATATTTCAATTTAATAGTTTAACGTTTTCTTTAATTTTAATATCGGAAAAGTTTACTGTTGTACATTTCTCGATCTTCATCATTTACTTTAATTCTTATAATTAATTGAGTAATTTAACAATAATTAAAAATAAGAAAACCGCACCTTGGGTGGCTAAATCTGTTCTTTGCAAAACTTTGCATGGAACTTTTTTCTGTTTTTCTTTGTTCCGAAGTATCATTAGTATGTTGAAAGTCGAAAAAGGCTACTCACATAGAGATGATGTAGAAGTTGCGTGTCTTCAATGCACCCAACCTAGTGGCTTTTATCTCTTCCTAAAGATGAACAAGCTCCATAAAGGACATCACTTTTGTTCTGATGCGAAATGAAAGCTGTCATTAAAGCATACTGTCGACAACAATCACAGCAATTCATCTCCGACAGCTCATCCAACTAGTAACGGTTTAGCGAAAGTGTGTGGAAAGAAATGGGGACCGTTCAGAAAGGGAAAGTGTATTATAGATATTGATGCGGCAACCTCTTCTCTGAATTTTGATATTTAATTAAAACTGATAATTTTGAGATCAACACATTACTGTTTGAACTACTAGGACGAATGGAGTGATCTTATAGTGCAGAGAAGATGCTCCTATCATAGATGAGGTTTAGAATTAAAATTCAGAACAATTAGAGATTCAAATGAAGACACTATCGTTTGGTGCACTCATTAGTTTATTTAAACATATAGCTGAAGTTAACAGTTACACATCTCGAGAAGAATGACTGTGGTGTCCCAATCGTTTAAGTTATCGTGTTCAGGAATGTAGGTGATTTGAGTGATACTCGCGAGTGTGATATGTCTGTGTTAATGTGTCTGTGTGAGTGTGTGTCGTAGGTGAATGTCGTGAGTGAATGTGTGCCACATTTTGGCGAACTTCTTATTTAACTGTTTCCCCAGAATTGATGGAGGGTTACCATAAAGAGGGAGAAAGCGCCTTTCCTCGGGAAATTGCGATTTACACTTCTAAATGATTAAATATTCAATGACCCTCTTCGAGTTTTTCATGTGTAGAATCAGAGTATCCAGAAGGGACTACTTCGAAACAAAACCGCTTGTTTCATGATCGTGAGAACAACCCCATATCAATGTAGAGAGGATACATGTAGCTTTCAAGAGTTACAAGAACAATGAAAATCAGGTTACCAATAAAAAAGCAATGGCTATGGAAGCTTCCTATTAGTAAATTGTTTTACATTCATTCAATGTTTTTTCTTTCAGAAGTATCGTAAGTTATGAGTAAAGAAAAACACGAAAACGAAAAATAAGAAAACTTACTTCTCGAAGTCTCTCGGATAACTCGCCAAGGATCATCTCCTCGTCGAAGAACTTCCCTTGATATCGGTGTTCGAAATAGTCTGTGATTCGAGTTCGTAACTCACGATGGAGTTTCCTATACGCCATATATTCTTCCACTTGTTTCAACTGAAAGAAAAAAAAAACAATGTGAGAAATGAGATAACGTTAGGGCATTCTGAATGATAAAATTGTCAGTAAATATGCATACTTTTACAGTAAACGTAATTAATTAAAACTAGGGATTAAAAAGAAATTTTCAGGAAATATCTTAATTTCAGCAATGTGAAGATTATAATTAAAGCTACTGAGAACAAAATGTGTTTTCCATATCAATGTTTAAATAATTTAATCTGTTATCATCATAATTGCTGTAAGTCTAATGAATGATTTATTGAAAGCATTTCAATTAAATTTGGATCGAATTACTTTGGACAAAATATTAAAAAAAAGACACAAAAATTAAATATATTGAAAATCCAAACAGACAGTGAAGTTTAATAGTAAGAATAAAGGACTAATATCATTAATTCACTGTATCTTGCATTGGGTCATCAATATAAATATTAAATAACAAGATTATTTCATATGATTTGCACATTTACTATAGCAAAACCTCATTAAAGTTTAATTTAAGTTAATAAGTTTTGTGTTCAATTAAAAAAAATATTAAGTGCCTGGAATTAATGAGGGTATTTCTAATTTTTTTTTATATTTTAGAGTTCTGTTTAAATTCAAATTAAATGGATTACATTTCGATTCAAAATGAAATACATTTCTTAAGTATCCTTAAAATGAAAAATCTTATTTTAATACTTGTTTTTTTTGTATATGTTATTATAAGTATCTAACAATTTCGTAAAAATCCCCAGAAATGTTTCCCTACAGAAATATATCATGCCTAAGTTCCCTAACTGAATTATTAAATAAACGTGATAAAGTATTTGACTGATAAATAGGAAGAGAGCTATTAAACGTCTTTACCACTTGTACCATCTTCAATAAACAGATTGAGAGTTTAGAAATACATGTATTTAGTTAATTATTTGAATTGTTACAATGTTGCATTCTTAAATTTGGGATTTTACAAATGCTTATTAAATATTTACGATGCACATTTCGAGATTCAATCCCATGTAACAAGATTTTAACTACTTTCATGGTAGTTTCAAGTACGTTAGAGATGATCAATTTATTTTTGTTCAACTGTTTATAGTTTGATGGCCAAAAGTTTTTTTTTTTCATTTTGATATATATGGCATAACCATTTTAAATAATCTTTTAAAAGCTTATTATTCAGGGAAAAGTTCAAATATATTTTAATATGGGCTTTGGCGTATTGTTAACTATTGAAAATAATAATAATAATAATAATAATAATAATATATATATATATATATATATACTCTGTATTATGTACGCTTTGATAAAAACTATAAGATAATAATTTAAAGAATAATTTGGTAGATAAATATACAATCGGAAACAAAATAAGTAAAAATCTTACTTTGATGAAGAATTTAAACAACGATCAAGCAATAGAATAAGAAGTAAAGAAAAAAAAAATAAAATAAAACGTTTCTTAAGCAATAATTTAACAATTTATCAACATTTTATTCCAATTTTATTATACTTTAACTAATTTTAAATGCGCACCTTTTTGGAATTTAAATCAATAGGTTTATTAAAAATTGCTCTAAATATTTTTCGATAACACTTTAAGAAGTATGATCACAAAATCAATCAACCTCAATACAGAAATAAGGTAGATTTATTTTAAGAAATCTGTTCAATGCGACTCAATTTATTTGGAGAATTTTAAGTTCTACGTATTGAGTTTGAGGTACCTTATAGAAAGTACTGTCATAATTTTATGTAGAAATAAAATAAATGTAATTGAAAATATTGTTTTTATTATTGACTACTGAAAGTTAACACATTTTAACTACTTTATCGAAACGAAAAAAAAATCAGTTGAATCCCTTTACCTCTACGTATTATTCTACATATTCAAATTTTTATATCTTAGACATTTATCTCAATGCACGCTGTGTGAAAAGTAATTTTCTATCAACAAAAATATTTCCCTAGCTTTGTTTTTTTTTGTTTTTGAAACAACATATTTAAAAAAAAAACATTTTCTACAGTGTATTTAAACAAAAGAACGAAAGAGAACTGTATATATTTTTTGAATTTTGCACATTGAAAATTTCCTTTTTAATTTTTATATCATATTTTTCATTTTTGCATACAATTTTTACATTTTGGACATTCATCTTAGAACACTCAGTGTGAAAAATAATTTTCTACCAACAAAGGAAAGCTTTGCTTGCATTGTTTGTTTCAATTTGCATTCTCATTTAATTTTCCCTAAAAAAAAAATCCCACATTGTATTTAAACGAAATAACGAATGAGAACAGTGTATATTTTTAAAATTTTACATTCTGAGGACTTCCTTCTTTAATTTTTACATTATATTGACTGAAAATATGAATATCAGCGAAAAAGAATAAGTATAATTCCCCAATGAAACACTTTTTCTTTTAATTCTTGCATAACATTCATTGTAAGTATTTATATAAATGAAAGATAATTTGAAAATACAATAATGTGAAGATAAAAGAATGCTGGTAATTTTCTTTTAAATCAATTCTTCGAGGAAAATATGCTCAAATTATTAAGATCAAATATTCCATTGATCGATGATTCCTGCGAGAACTATATTCACTTTCTATATGACTAGATACCAGACAAAATTATGGAAGTTATTTATTTTATTTATATTAATAAGATATTTCTACAAATGAAAACAAGAACTTGATCTCGTCCGTGACTACCCTGATTTAATTATAATTCATTTGATTTTAATAGCGGGTAAGTAGCAAGGTTCAAAATTTTTATTTTCCCAAATGTTCTTCCTAGTTTTAGAATTTTTATACATAACTTAAAATGTCTCTTCGCAAATATTTCTTGACCTAAAGAGATTTATATTACATTATCTAGACATGATTTATAACAGTATTTATTTATTTACAATTTTAGAAATTAAATTACCTTTATTAAATTTGTTTCACAGGATATTAAAGCTGAAACATGCCAATGCGTAAAAGATATGTCAAGTTAAAGTGCAAAATGAATAAATTATGAATGAATGAATAAATTATAATGAATTATGTCAGTGAATAAATTTAAAAAATGAATTTTATATTCTTAAAAATCAGTAAAATGAATCAAGAAGTTGGTATTAGGTTATTATATTTCCAGCGCATACGAAATTATCTTCAAAATAAATATAATAATCGTAATTTCGTAGCTTTTAAATGTTATGAAATGTAGTTAATTTATACTAAGGAGACAAAAGTGTAATCTTAAGTATACGAGGCTCTATCTTATTTTGATGTGACTGCATTAGCCTAGTGGTCATTGTCGCGGATTCGGGGCCGGCGGTTTTCAACAAGTTTTGGGTTCTTGTATTGATGTCACTAAAGACCCACCGTATAGCTGGGGATGATGCACGTTAAATCTGTCGGGGCCCAAAGTACTCTCGTGGGCGTGACGTAGAAGTTAGGAGAGTGGAGTGCCAGCTCAGGTGTCGTCCTCGTCTCTTGACCGAAGTTCAAAATTACAAGGTCCATTGCCAATAGCCCTTGCGTTGCTTCAAATGCTATGTTAATAAAATCAATCAATCACATTTTGAAAGATTCTTTCAGTATGATTTTAACTCATTCTAACGATTCTTCTTTTTCCCGGGAACCCACGAGAATTTCTTCAAGGTGTTCATTCAAAATATAAAGAAAAGATGTGAAATGACTTTTCTAGTTTTGTATATAAAGCGTTAATTCAACACATTTGAAATGAAATTTTAATGCTGTTAATTGTACAACTTTCTGAAGAGGAATAACAATAAAACACACTGCAGCTATAGCTGGGATGCAACCCAGAGTAGTGAAGGGTGAAAGTAGAGTTTTATGGCGCAAGGACCAAAAACCTGGCTATGCTGCACCAGACATTCATAGCAGTGATCTAGTCGGTTTGATTTAGATGTTTGAAAAATGGAAAATAAATAAATAAATAAAAAAAAATTGCAAGAAAAAGTGTCGAAAATAGAGAAGGGTCACTAGGTAGCCTAGTGATCTCGGTCGCGAAATCATAGTCTGTACCGTTTCGTCAAGTTGCTGATGCACGTTAATCCTACAGAGGCTCCATGTCATCTCGTAATGTGAAATTTTAGGGAGGGAGGTACCAGCTCAGGTGTCGTTCTCGTCATTTGATAGGGACTCAAATTGATGAGATATGTCGCGAACAGCCCTTATTCTGCTTCTAAGTGTGACATTAATAAGCAATCAATCAAAAAGATGAAGAAAAAGGTAGAAATTGGTTGGTAAGAATGAAAATTGAAAATAGAGCAGGATTGCTAGAGTATCCCGGGGGAGTGTTATCCGTGTTTACCGAGGACAATAAATCCCATTGGAAGTAAAAAGGATAATAGGTCTTGATTCTCATACTTAAAGAATGTAAGCCCTCTCTTGAAGGGTGTTGAATCTTGAATATGATTGTTGGCGCCAGCTCTTCATTGGTGGCGAATTCAGCTTCACCAAGCGCTCCAGGACGCCAATAGATTAGCAAAAAGAGAAAATGCATTCTTCACTTGAGCGTTTTCGGATTATGTATACTTTCGTTTGTTCTACCCAATGAAAGAGCTGTAATAAACTCTTATCATAGTTGAAACACATTGTCTTCTTTTGAACTATAAATTACATGTCACACACATTCCAATGACGATTTGGAATGAGGTTTATACTTAGATGTATGGAATTTTCTATTCCACAATTATTCTCTTTTCTTCTGTGTTGAGAAAATAACAATCCTGTTAATTTTCAATCCAGGCCTACTTTACACACGCACACGTACACACACACCACACACACGCTCGCACATGTGGTGATGAAGTCTATAGTTTTACATCTCTAATGTATATATATATATATATATATATATATATATATATATATATATATATTAGTCCAATTTTTTTTAAAAGTTGGTCTTTTATAAAGAGACGCATATTTATAAAACCATCATTCAATTTATTGCGAATTACTAACTAATTATCGACATTTATTTTCAAGTCAGAAAAGATTTTATTTTTAAATCAATTTGATTTTAGACTTCTTAAATATAAACTACTTCAGATACTGAAATAATTTATTAATAATAATTAAATGAACAGGTGAATACTTTAGAAAAAAAAATCTCATTGTTTATTAGAAAATATATTATGGATTAAAAAACTGACTATAACGATGAGGGTATAATTAATGGCAATTCCACTTGGTAGCTTATTGATAAAAATAATTTTCAGAGAATTATTTAGAGAAAAAAATTATAGGGCTAAATTATTTAAGTCATAATTATTCTTTTAATAACAACAATGAATCTCTCTAAATGCCAAAAAATACTTAATAACGAATTTTTCATGTGACAATAGAAAGTCTTAACTCTTTTTGAATAATATATTTTTTCTTAATTTCATGCGACCAGGGATCTTTTTCAATCCGGTTGATAGCAGTAACAAACACAATATAATTAGCAGATGGTTATGACTCAGAATTAACTAAAAAATCCAAGGAAAAAAATAGATAAAATGTTAATGGAAAGAAAACTAATCAAGTGTCTTTATCTTTGATCGAGGTTTTCAAACATTTGCATCAAGGGTTTCTGAAAAATAGCAATTTTTTCTATTTCATTAATACTTCAAAGAGAAAGTATCAAAGAAAAATCAAGACAATGAGTCACTAATGAAAATGAGAGAAAACCCTGAAGGCAACTAGTAAAAAAATATAATATGAACTTAGA
Organism: Nephila pilipes; assembly: GCA_019974015.1. Classification (NCBI taxonomy): domain Eukaryota; kingdom Metazoa; phylum Arthropoda; class Arachnida; order Araneae; family Nephilidae; genus Nephila; species Nephila pilipes. The sequence continues at coordinate 117,812 of BMAW01086840.1, forward strand.
TCATTTTTCCCAACTGGAATTTCTTTCAATAACTTATATCTTTTCCAAACTCACTTCAAAGGATATTTATAATTACCAAAAGTCTAATACATCAAATGCTTGAAAGTAAATTTATGATTTTGCTTTTATATTTTATGTCTCCAGAAATCATTGAGTTTTTACCCCGATTGCCATTGTAGTGATTTATCTAACATTCCGAGAGCGAACAATGAATGTATTGATAAGAAATAAAAATTCTTAATTTACTAGTGAATATTTTCTTTAATGATGTGTACATAAAATTAAAACCATTAATTTTCGAAAATTAATTTTTTACAGTATTTTGTGTGTTAATTAAATTTTTGTTGTAAGTAAATTTCTTTAAAAAATATTAAATGGGAAACGATTACTTGATTAAATCAGCCACTTGTTATTTAAAAATTTCAACATTTTCACACATTCCGATGATATTAATTTTGAAATTATGAGCAGAAATACAATTTTTAAAAATTTTAATGTTAATGGCGTTTTATGAAAATTTACTATTTAAAAAATGTTAAAAGTTTTCTTACATTCAGAATGTGTGTGTGTGCATAATTTTTGAAACTTTTAATAGAAAAAGTATTATTTTAAATAATTTTAGGTTAATGATTTAGTAATAAGCAAAAACTCTTTCCATATATGAAGAATGTTAAAATATGTTTTTATATGCAATACTTTTAAATCTACTAAGCATACGTAAGCAATCTTTATAGATTTTACGGAAAACTCATGACAAAAATTAATGGTTATTTTCTGAAAGAATTTGAAAAGATGTTTTATTAAAATTCTTTAGCAATTCTTCTTTTTCGAAGAAAGGAGAAATTCATGAAAAAACTTAATTCGTCTGTAAATTTTCATTTACATATATGTACATAAGTAATATGAAAAGCGTAAATTTATGTAATGAAATGAAAATTCTACATAACTGAGAGGTTAATTTTAGTTGATAAGAGAGTTCTAAGACTAAAAATTTACATTACGAAAGCTTTTTAATTATGAGAAAAAATAATTTTTTGTGAAAAATTATAAAGTATTAAAACCCTGTATAATGAACTAATTTTTTTTTCTAAAAGCCGAGTTGATTTTCTTTCAAGCAAAATTAATTATTCATAATTTATAAATATAATTTCTATATATATAAATTGGTCGCTGATTTTTTAAAAATTTTACCATTTTTTATCCATTTGTTATATAAAGTAATCAGCTAAGTGGGAAAATTTGTGTCCTTTACAACGAGTTTAGTCGCACTTTTTTCTGTTAGAAAACCCATAGACACCATTTTTACTACGTTATCTCCTTTTCTGATTAGTCTTTTTTTACCTGTGTTTCATCTTTCAAAATTTTTCCGTTATAATAAATCATTTTTAAGAAGTATGTACTAATAATTGAATCGAATTTTTAGGGGCAACGAGCTTCTTAAATAATAATAATTTTGATTGTTGATTTAATTTTTTTTATATATAAATATTATAATTAGATTTTTATTAACTTATGAACATGTTTCTCATATACTTTTTTGTACTGTTATATATATTTATATCTATAATTAAAATAGCAATTCAAATGAACTTAAAAAAACAGTTTAAATGAATAAATTAAAATAGTATAGAAGCAAATATAACATAACAATAATAATAATAATGATTATGAATAATATTTAAAAAAAATTAAGAACTTACATTTTTTTTTTTTACAAAATAACAGATTTCAGTAAACAACATCAAAATTTATTAAATATATATCAAAAATAAGTTTGACTCTCTAATTCAAAGTTTTCTTCTTTCTTGTTTTGAGTACACCATATTCAAAGGAATTGAAATAAAATTTTTGTTGTTGTGGATAATAATAAATGTTCTAATTGAAAATGTAAAATACATTCAGTTAAAATAAAACTTCTTTTAAAAATTGTTGTTTCGAAAATATTTTCTTAAGAAAAATGATGTTTCCCTCATTTTAATTATTTTATTTCGAATTCTATCTTATTTTGAACACACTTTTGAGTGATATTCCTTATAAAAATTATTGGTGAGAATTAGCTACCCCTTTTTCATCTATTCTCTCCTTAATATAGGAAATATTTTTACTCAGGAGTGCATTTCTTTTAGAAATGCTAAATTATTAGTCACATTATAAGTTTTAGATTTATTTGCACTAATAAAGATAAATCTACAAGAAAAAAAAATCAAACTTTTTTATCAAAAAACGTTTGGCTTAAAATATAGTTAGGCAAAAAGCTTAGTGAAGATGCACTTATGATACTAAACTCATTTAAATATATTTTCAAAGATCAGCTATGCAGTAATTTTTCTTATTAAATGGCATTTAGTAAATGGGTACAGATTGAAGTAACTTTTTCAATTTTAGCACAGACTAAAATAACTAAATTTACTTCAATTTTTCATGTGCCAGCATAAGTGATACGATTACATTAAAATTGTTCTTGAAAAATGCTTAGTTCAACAATTATTGCAGTACCAAAATGCTTTAAATATTTGTTTTCGATTTCTATAAAAGTGTATAATCTAATTAATTTACTATGTTTGTCTTAAAAATAATAATATTCGTTCAATAATAATAAGTAATTCTTCGTAAGTGTTTCTTACAATTTGGGAAAAATATTTTCTTAAGGTTCTGGCTTAAAAATACTTTCTTATACAAAATATGCTTATAGAATATGCTTCATTGAAGGTACGATACAATTCTATTTAGTATAAAATAATAAGAAAGATTAAAATAATCAAGATTAATGTAGGTTTTGTTACAACAAGTATAGTGCTAAAGCTAACATTTGTAAAGGTTTAGTATAGCCTAGAACTAGTAGCCCTATTTCAACGAATTTTATTTCCGTCAAAAAGTGGATTTTTCAGCTTTTTCTTTCATAAATCCATTTAATTTAGTACTTAATATTGATTATTAACATTTATAAGCATTATTCAGACACATTCTAAAACTGTAAATTAAGAAAGTATGCATATTGCCACTAATTATGATGAATTTTCAAATGACGAAGAAAAATAAGAGGATTCAATTTTTGCATTAAGTGAACATGATTTATTAAAAATCATTTTAAACTCTGAAAATTATAGAATCATATTTTGTAACGGCATTTGATAATAAATATTACAATGATCTCATTATAAAGGCTGAAATGTGCAATGATTTTGAATAAAAAATATTACTATCCCAAATTCCATTTGCATTCTGTTCCTATTTGAGATATTTTTTTTTTCATTTGTGGAATGTGTACAAATATCGCAAACATATTTATAACTTTTACATGAAAAAAAAAAAACAGTTAGAAAAATAAAATACCTAGTTTAAGTGATAAATTAAGAAATTTCAAAGAATATTAAACATCTGAAAACTAATTACGTCATATCTCTGGAATTTTCTTATTCATTTTATAATATCAATGTCATATCATATTATACATTACTTTTTCAATCATAGGATTTAATTATGAATATTATAAATTTTTTTTTTTCATTCGCATGCTACGTTATAGTATGACGATCATTTTTGATATTTTTCTGAGTTACTAACAATTGCAATTTCTCGAAGTGAAATAACTACAAAACGTTTCAACAGAGGGCGCTGAGAGTGTGTTTCGATTCTTCCTTACCAAAGTGCGATTTTCTACTGAGAATCATACCTCATGAAATTAGCTCAATTTATATATTTTAGTTTTTATATATGTTATAGTTTACATATGTTTATATATGTTGTGGTTTATATATGTTACAGTTTTTATATACTTATATATGTTAGTTTATATATGCTGTCCAGTTTCGAATTATGAATAATATTCGCACACAACAGAAGCAACATGATTTATTAATTGTTATTTTTAGAAAATTGAAGAAATATGTCAAAAGTTGTGAGTATTAATTGAATAAACCCATCACACATATTTATTTAAATTCATTCATATAGAGAATAACGCCTTTTCTTAATGAAGACTATTTTTGGAATACTATAATTATATTATCTTGTACAAAACATTTATATTTTTTTAAAGTTAGGCTTAAACTTATAAATCTAAATTTTTGAAGGAAGGGTATAAAATGGCAAAAATCTTTAATGTCAAATAATAAAATCTAATAATTTAACAGAAGACGTTTCGTATAAAAATACAATTTAAGTCTCCCGTTAACGAAACAACTGATGAGAATCGACTTCAATTCTACGAAACAAGTAAATATTTGTCCCTTTTCTGTATGCTGTATTAAATAAATTTCTAAGGATCATTCTTTCCAAAGGAATGGAAAAAAAATTAGACGAATATTATGATATGAATTTTGTTTGTTTATAAGTAATTCTGTCATTCATCAAAACATTTCACTGGAAATAACAAACAAGTTGAAGGCTGAAATCTGGAGGGATACAAATATAGTTTTGCAAAGACAAGAAAATATCCCCAAAATACATCATCCTGAATATAGAAAAAATTAGTGGCTTAGATAGTGCGTCGTTTACCACCGCATCAACGTAAAAACGTGTTACAGCAGCTCTTCAAATCCGATTACTGGTGTTAATAGTTAAAGCGAGCAGGTAAACACATTTAATTAGCTTCAATAAATATTTCTCCAGAGACTCACGAAAAATTAGTAAGGGAATTTTGATTCCGAATTATAGTTAAATGACTGATTACATCTAAGCGCGTATTTCATTCTTCCAGAACCCATAAGCGATTGTGATTGTTTTATTAACGTCACACTGAGAAGCATCTAGAGGACTATTGGCAACGGACTTCGTAATTTTGAGCCTTGTTCAAGTGACGAGGGCTCTAGCTGAGTTGGCACCTCCCTCTCCATACTTCTCCTCCACCACTCCCATAGGAAGATTTAGAACCTCGACCAGATTTAAGGTACATCAGCTCCGCTTCACGGTGGGTCTTTAGAGGCATCACGACGAAAACAACACAGGCCGAGAGTAAGCTATCATGGCCATTAGGAAACGACGGCCACATTGCAATCCATACATTGCTATAAGAATTTGAAGTTTTGTTGAATCTATCGTGAAGCAGTTCTGATTCACAGACACAGTGTATTACACATTTAAAAATAGTTTACATGCAACGGAAACGCAAATATATCGGTACATTTTGAGTGGAATGTTACACAAAATAAGTATATATGCTAAATTAATATTTATTCAAGTGCGTTTATATTTGGCTGAAATAAGCGTGTGATGCATAGTTCATTGTGATAGGTATTAAGACGACTGAAACTTTCACCTTTGTCACAAATCTCGAAAAGTCTTTTTTTGCATATAGGTCGAATATATGACGAAATATAGTCTCAGAATAGATGAAGCACAGACTTAAGGAAGATAAAATGCAACAATAGTTATTATAATAATTTAGAAATATGTATATTCAAAAGTGGCTGCTCGGAATCGCGCCGTAGTAAATACAATTATAAAATTTGCCGAATCCGAGAAAAACTATAACTATACAGAATTTAAAATTTATGTATAATTCGTTACGATTTTTGAAGGAAGATATTCGAATTACGGAAACACAACGGGATATCAGATACATTTTAAATACATACGTTCATTCTTGCAATAGAGAAGATTATTAAGATATGTTTTAACAATTATTGCACTGTATTAAATTTTCTTTTGTGCCGCGTTTTATTTTATTTTATTTATTTATTTATTTATTTTTATCAAAATTGAGATATTCAATTAAATTAATACTCCATGTTTGAATTTAATTTTGTTGTTGCTAGTCTGACAAAATACTTTATCAGGTATTTGTATCTTTCCAAAAGGTTCAAAATGTACGTAAACACATTAAATGATATTTTAACAGTTTTAATTTTTATCAGAGTGTTTTATCTTTGGTATTCCTGTTACAATTATATTGATGGTTGATAATCTGGAAAAAATCGCTAATCCAGCATGGCCATAGTTCCGAAAGTGTTGGATTAAAGAAAGTTTTGTGTACTTAGGGTACCTTGACCCTTCTGGGGTTCAAGTAGAGTTTCGAGTGCCCCTTGGGGAACGGCAGTTTTTGGGTGCAATTACGATTTAAAATTAGCGATTTAGGTTACAGTAACCCTAAACTTTGACTAGCTTTTCATTTGCAACGTCTTTATGACGTACCTGCTTACGTAGCGCTACTTTGGCGACCTTTCTTCTAAGTTTGTAAGTTTTCGCCACAATCGCCAAGGGGCACACGATACTGGACTTTAGCCATATTCTGTATTTTTCGATCAAAAAAGTCTTTCAGTTTAAAAGAAAGCCTTTTACACATACACATAAGTTATAAACGAGTATATACTTTTTAATAAAAAATAAATAATAAATGAATTTTTTAGAAATCAATTTTAATATTTTGATTTAAGCATAGGATTCATAAAATAATGGGTATTATTTCTTTGTATATCCACCAGTAGTTGTAAAATCCAGACGAAAAATTTCTTAAGCAAAATCAAAACTAAGTCTGTTATTCTCATTAAAATTATATTAAATATTAAAAATTTACATGAATCATTGAAAAGGATTAAGTTTTCTTTACGTAATATTAAGATTACACACAGCATCGACTCTTAAATATTGCAATCCAAGAATGCTAAAAAAATGATGGGAAAAAAAATAGTAGCGGCTTAGGAGTAAAATTGTTTTCTAAAAATGCCATTAAAGGATTTGAAGAAGAGATTAATTGTAAAAAAAAGTAACTTTTTTTATTTTATTCCATTGTTCGACACAAAAAGGCTTAGCAAAAGAAGACTGAAAATAAACTCAAGAGAAGATTAATGTAGTATAACGGACTTAACGGTAAGTAAAAGGACATTCAAAATCTACGGTTCAGTTCAAAGGTCATAAATTTATTTGATAAGAATGAAAACTTCTTTTGAAAGTAATTTAAAATCCTTTTAAGTTTAGAATTTAAGTGACTGAGATAAAGTAACAGATACTTAAAATATCATATTCCAAGAAAATGTAAATTTTTCTGTAAAGGAGTATTGGGAAGTTTATACAAAAAAAGATAATTTTCATGAATAGAAGGTTTTTACCATGCGAGATAAGATTTTATAACTGAATTTAAAGTGAAATTTAAGTATATTAAGAGGAAGATACTGAATAAATAATCGATTGAGTTGAACAATTAAAAAATAAGGAAATAATTGATTGAATTGAATAATTTAATTGAAATATTTGGATAAAATAAAAATTCATAAGAAAAAGTCTAAATCGAGTCTAAAATATATAAAGAAACTTAACACTTCTAAAAAGTGAAATATCTTAGATATTTTATTTAAAATGAACTTGTAAATACAATAAACGATCAATAAACGAGAAAGAAAAAAATATTCATAAGATTTCTAAGAATGATATTTACTAAGTTACCGAAATATTAATCGTAAAATTAATGTCCTTGTACTTTAATGGACAAAGGATATTTTTATCAAGTAAAGTTTCGATTCACTTAGAAATTTTATACTTTCAGGGTAGCGATTGTTCACAAAGAATTTTGAAGTATTTCTACTTTTTTCAGAGATATTCTAGTATAGTAATGTACTTCTGTGTTGGTAGAAAAACATTTCTGTGGGATAATTTTAATGTTTTCAGCCACTCAAAATTATTTTAAAAGCCTCCTGTTTCAAAGACGTGTCAATCAATTTGAAAAAAGTATGTTGATATATTTTGAATTTTGATATTTTAAAAATAATTTTCTAAGTCTGGTTCTTTGTACAAATATAGAGGAAACTTTGTTAGATGGCTACTTTTAAGAGAAAAAATGTGAATGGAAAAAAATCTTTGATGAAGATATTCTGTCACATAAAGTTTTATTTTTTTCGGAATAAAGTTATGAAGCTCATTACTGATTAAAAAGGCTCTATGAAAATTGACTAATTTTGAAATTATTTTTGTATGCACTGATTCATAACTGTCATGGTATCTTTTTGTTAGAAGATGGAGCACTTTTCATCTTCAGACGGGAAAGTAAAAATTACTTCTACAACAACATGCCTTGAAGAACATGCAGCAACCTAACTCGCTTCTAATTCATTAACTTATGCTGTGATGGAAAAAGAAACATTTTAACAGATTATTAGAATATTTAAAAATGTGTAGTAAACAGAATCCAGAAACTGCAATAACTGATAAAATCCATTAGACATTGAAAAAATTATAACAATCTTCAACCGTATTGTGTAAAGTTATCAACTTAATATCCAACTTAATACAACTTAATAACAAAAAATATCAACTTAATATGTTATTATAAAATAATTATATGTTTGACAGATTGAAACAACTCACCTTTTCTCTGTACTGTCGTCTGGAGGAATCTAGTGATTGTATAAGATTGGTGGTGTGCCCTAGAAAGAGGGCGTAGCAGGTGGCACCACTGATCATGCTGAGTAGAGTGAGCCACATGTCGGTTAGACTCTGGGGTGGGAACCGTCCATAGCCGATGCACAGCATGTGGGACATGGCCTTGAATAAAGCCCATGAGTATTGATTGAACCAATGGGCTGTCTGAAATTTAAAATAAATTTCATCACAACACAGTTAAAACAACTTTAGTTAATAGCACTAATTTAAAACAAACCGATTGATTGATTGGTTTTATGGATGTCGCTCTAGAAACAACACGAGGGCTATTGGTGACTGACCTCGTAATTTTAAACATTGGTCAAGTGACTAGGAGGACTCATGAGTAGGTACTCCCCTCTCCAAACTTTCACGCCACACCCACGGCCACGGAGTACTTTGGGCCTCGACAGATTTAACGTGAATCAGCCCCAGCTTACCGGAGGATCTTTAGTGGCATCATGGCTTGAACTTATGATTCGAAGAAAACCATCTACCGTTAGTTCACAACCATGACCACTAGGCTACAGTGGCCACTTAAAACAAATCGAACAATCAAGGGCAATGTTTTACCAGAATGATTTAGTTGTTGGCTGATGGCGCACACCTATAAGATTTTCTGATGAAAGATCCAGTTTGCAATTAGACAATTTTTTACTTAAAGTAAGTAAAGTTTTACAAAGCAAAGAGTAAAAATGCGTTTCATGCTCTATGCTCTTTATTTTTAATTTTTTGACAATAAAATAAACAGTTAAATAATTATATTTCTCCACAGTCTGATTTCGAAAGGAAAATAATATAGTCTTAGTTTGGTGATTGGGTATTTTAGTCTTTTGGTTTTTGATTGAATGGTATGATTTGAATGAATATCTGGTTACAGATTCGTAATTTTGGAGCTTTAATTAAGGAATGAAAACGATATTTGAAATGGTATTCACGATCCTGAATTTCTTACGTCTCTATATGAAGATTTTCACATGTGATTAATTCAATTTTATGCAAAACTTCAGTTATTCCACACGGTGGTTTTCAGAATCGGGACTTGGACACATAGTATAACTATTGTATGTCTTTCACGCAGCTTGGAACCTTAAGATATATGATACCATAAGGTCTAAATTCATCTTAAATTTCCATGCAGTATATATTTTTTTGAAATATATGTGTAATTGTAAACTAATAGATTAAACTCTCAGTACATTATAATAATGGAATAAAATGAAACGTGAAGAAGTTCGATAAAATTTAAATTTTTTTCTTTCGATATTTTGGTTGCATTTGGCACAAATGTATTAGCAATGTGGATGCCCACGAGATAAATTATTACGGAATAACAGTATAAACAAATGAAATGTCATCCCTTTTTCATATGACTTCCTTTTGCGTATGGCACTAAACTGTTTTCTGAATTATGGCTGTAATTTTTTTTTTGTCATTAAATAATATTTTGATTTATAGCATATGTCCTTAAACTTCCTTGTTTCGTCCATATTTCCTTTGTCCTATTAAAATTTAAATATATCTTCACGATAAAGTTTTTCTGAATGGATAATTAATTTAGTAACTTCTAGAGTACAAATGTTATATTGTCTCTCACTGGCAATTTTTTTTTTGATTTTGCTGCCTTTGACTGAGATACAAGTAATTTTTTTCATAATCTTGCAGGGTTTAAGAGGCCTTTTATGAGGTAGATTTCATGTTAACTGAATAAAAAAAATCGAGAATGGGTGACAATATATATATATATATATATATATATATACATATTTACACACACAAAACACATGAAATGATATCACATAAAACTAATTTAATTTTCTAACTTTATTCTATAACCCATTAATAAAGAGTTCATCTTTATTTGCGGCTACAATTCCAAATTATGCGTTAGATTATGCGATCACTCGCTCATAAAATCCGTAGAATCACCTTTCACATAGCCGTAAATCTCTCGGAAACGATCCACACTAGACAGATAGACATCATCAATGTCCCTCAGAATCCCTTCATCTTTTAACACGTGATCTAGAGAAATCCCTACTATAAATTCTAAGGCTAGGAAACATTCGCACTCTTCCGATGTAATCGAGATGACGGAGCTGCGTCTCTTACCTTGTCCATTTTATATTCTATATAAGGCAAAATGAGAGTCCAGACACGAGGGAATCTCCTCTTAATTTATTGCAGGATGTTATCGATTTCTCTAATGAGTCTCGAGAAGGTGAACTGATAAGCAAGGTCTGTGATTCTAAAGGTTGAAGTTGATGTAGTTCTTACCTGAGAATTTGAATTAGCATTAAAAATAAGAATTAAGAAGAAGGCAGAAAAATCAATCTTGGGATTTACTCAATATACAGCTATGTTTTTGCAAATATGTTTGAATTCGGTAGGTAATGAAGATTTCATTAAAGGTCTTGTTAATTCAAAAAAATTAAAAATTGATTGTTTCATTTCTTATGAAAATTTTGAATTTCTTATTAAGTTAGTTTTAAAAGAAAATTATATCGTTTTTAATGATAAAAATATGAACAAATTAAAGGCAAGCCACCAGATGGTCCTGGTATTAATAATTTCGCTAATATACATTTACACTTTCTTCTATGAGCCAAGTTTTATTGATGATAATAATTATGCTTTGTTTAGATACATTAGCAAACCTAATAATTTTTCAAAATTAATTTAACCCAGACTTTGAAGACTGATCTATCTTTTCATTCTTCTTATCTGAAATTAGTACCAACTAACAAAACTATTCATGAGATTGAATATATAGATATTGATTAAAATTTGGGGACCAAATGATATTATATTAATATTCATAATAAAATGTCAATAAGGATTCTTTTGTCAATAAAGCACCTTACTTTGAAAGCAATTTACGCTTGTCGAAAAAATATTTTACATTATCATATCTTACGTAATAATAGATTAATTACTAGATCAAAAGATATTCAAAATAATTGAAATAAATTCCATTATTTTTGTTCTTAGCCAATTATCTTATTAATTTTCAATAAGAATAATCTAAAATATAAGATTTATAAAATTGATTATTTTTCTTTTTTCTAAAATATTTTTACTTATGTTTAAAGTTTTTTTTTATAAATCTACATAATTTCTTTGTACTATCTTGTTTAGGCTTTTTTAAGCTACTTTTTTGGGAATGTTTAAATACAACTTAAGTTTATAGATGGCTGCACTAGGTGTTCAAATTTTAACTCTGTTATATGGATGGTAGTATTAATGTTTTTGATAATTGCTTTTCTAGGAGCCGAAATTTATTTTTGGGATGACTAGACTTTTAGACGTAGTTTAATTTTGTGGATTATTTTTTATTTATTCAAATTTATTTTTTATCATATTTTTCTCTTACTTAATATTAATACATTCCGTAATTATGTATTTTGGTTTTTTATAGTTTTAAATTTAAAAATATATGTTTTCTGCTGTAAATCGTTACTCTTTGTGTGGATTATTCTCTTTCAATTATAATTTATGTTCATACCTTTTGTTTTTATAAAGCTATTACTGAAGCGGAGGTTTGAATCAAATAACTAGTGCAAAAAACATGCTACAAATAATGTACTAGTATATGCTACACCGAAGTCCTAAGTCTTTGACAAGTTTAAATAGCTGTATTTCCAACTTGTTCTATTTTCAAAAGATTTCAATTTTTCAGTTTTCTTTGTTGTATTTCATGTCTCTTTTTTGTGTTACTATCATCATTATTTTTTACCATTTATATATATTTTTACTTTAACTTCAGTTATAAATAATCTTTAACTATGGTTCTGAATAAATTTTAATTTGGTTATAGTATTATATTTTTCATTCTTTCAGCGTTTATATTACAGCCACTTAATATTAAATTTAGAATTTTGATTCCTTTTTGTTTAACTTCATGTCTTTTTCTAACTATTTTAATTTTATTTATCAATATATGTGCATAACTATATACAAAACGAGTCCGCCTCTCGGCGCAGTGGTATCACGTATAATTCTCTATCACGAAAACTGTGGTTCAAATCCCGCGGGGTGCATCTTTATATTAATTGTCTTTACAAACAGACCAAACAATATGTAGAGCATGGAAAATTGTGTTGCAAAATGCATCAACTCAACGTAACTTGCGCTTAATGTCAGACATTTGTGCACAATGCAAATGCATCACACCTGTTCAGATATCAATGAAATCTAAAAAAGAAACAGTCATAAGACACAGAAAGCTATACTTGTATAACCTGATACAACTATAAAAGAAATATCTTCTCGGGTTTGTATCATACAAACTCGAGGGGATATACATGCTCCATGTGATTTGAAATGCATTCATAGTCATAGAGTGATTTTTCAAAAATGAATAATGTGAGATGGCTCTTATTTTACGATGAATGTGGGCGTAAGACAAGATCGATAATGGGTTTGTATTGACAACGTTTCCCTGATGGCTTGCAGGCTTCATGGAAAACCATCCTATAGATTATGAAAGCTTGAGGGACACAGGCAGCGTGATTAGCCGATCTCGATCAGGCAGACCAGCTGAAGTTGGATGCAGGTACAACCGAAAGATGTCGTACACTCTTACTAGCCTGCACATCATCAGTTATTACTGGAGATGCCGAGAAAATAACGCAGGTTGCAACTTTGTCATGAGCCAGATGAGAAGCCCAGCTAAAACTTTTGGAGATGCAGTGGGGATGGATGGGCATGCCTTTCGCGGAATGAAATGCTCAGTACGAAGAGCATCCATTATTGGGCTCTGGAAAATCCTACATGTTCTACCGACGTTAGACATCAAATTCGATTAATATTTGGTGTGTCCAGATGTGCATTGCACCTGACGGAGAAAAGTTTGAACATCGAAAATAAAGGTATTTTGCGATTATTAGTTTTTTTTTCTATTTCTAAGATCGTTTTGTCACGTCACAATGCAGGTTGTTACGAATAAATAAATGTGCATTTTAAAAGTTCTTCTCTAACCATTAATTCCAACTAAGTGCCGTTTTATATTCTAAATGTAAACAATACTGTACAACTTTGTAATTTACATTAAATACCTACCTTGTATCCTTTACGTGATAAGAACGCTAACTCCAAAGTTTTCCACCAAGTTGCGCAGTAAGAAATTTCATCTAGTACCGCATAGCCTCTCTACTATACCTGGACACCACTTTTATAAATATAGTTTGCAGCCATTCGGAAGTTAAGAGAGAGAGAGGGGGGGGAGGACTTTAAAGGGCACCCTGTATATATGTGTATGCATACACTAAAATCGAAAATTTTTCAAAAATATTTCTGAATAACCTTTTTCTTATTAAATATTGTTTTCCATTGAAGAAATAAAATCACTTGTCTACCAACTGGCATCAAACGCTATAAGATTTTCTACAAAATACCTTTAGATTATTTATATAAACTTATTTATATAAAGTATAGTGCTCCAAAAATTAAAATTGGAGCTACAAGCTGCTGGTAAAATGAAACCTTAAAATTTTGCGTATTAAACCTGGTTTTTGTACATCTTGCCATGTGAATGATCGTATTATTGAGTTGAAATTACTAATAGGGATTGACTGGAACTTGACAAAAGGTAATAATCTATTTTTTAGAATCTGTAGAAATGGTTGAGTATATTGGCAACATTAAGGAAATTATTACTCGTGGATACCTTTACCCATTGTAGAAAATCGCAGTTCAAACCATCAGTAACCTACTCCTCCTGCGACTTAAATTAGTTCGTCGTCAAATCATGTTCCTTCCATCTAGTTCGGCTAGTTCCACTTCTTATCATTGAATAATTATATACTCATTCAATGATAAGAAGTGGTCCTTATGACACACTTTTTATCTTGCGTATTATTATCTTGTGTTACTTTTCAAATTTTAAAACCGGATTTCTTATAATTTTTCGAAATATTGATGTATTTTTTCTCGTATCTGTTGATATTAAGAGTTCAAGTGCGTTTATAATTTGATTTACTTTTAAACTTCACGGAAATATTAGTGGATTTTTCTTCCATGACTTTTATCCACAACATGTGGCCTTTATGATTATCGTTTGGCTTGAAAATACTTGACAGAAAAGTATTATTTTTTATACATAGATAATGCTAGATAATGGGCAGATAATATTTGATAAAAAACATTTTTTAGTATGTTGAAAACTTTATTCTGGAAGCAATTTTACCATCCTATTTCATTTTCGATGTTGCTTGATAGATCCAATCTTTGTCACTCGTGGTATCATAAATAATTGGTATTATTGGTTAAAAAACATAAATACTGAATGGGTGCGACGCTTTTTGAAGCAAATTTACTTATTTTGATGTTTAGTTTCAAAACTTTTGAGCGTTCGGAAACCAAATATTCACTCTCTTATGTAATAACTTAATTTATTACATATAAATGCCTTTTTAAATATTGAAGCATGCGAAAAATATTTTTAGAAATATTTCATAATTATTATTAAAAATATAATGATTCAAGAGATAAACAAATAAAGTACTAATTTTAGCAGTTTTTAAATTTTTTCTATGTACTGTCAAAAACTTGAGAGAGATAGGTAACCCTTGCATAACACCAGAGAAAAGGTTTTGTTTTAATATGTTTTGAAAATTTGGGGAAAGTCTCTTACAAAATGACATTTTAGGACACGCTTCACTTTCACACGGTTTGAGCATTAGGAAAATCCTCTTACAACACAGAACGAAACAAGAGCTTTAAAGTGCACGACATAGATATCTCATTATAAAATGTTCATTTGAGCGTGTATGCCGTATCAGACTTTCCTGCAGATTTTCAAAATTTACTAGAATTGAAATCCATTTTGTTCGTGGAGTACTCTACGCACATTTAAAATCCTTTTTTTTTCTTTTGAGTTTTGAATCTTTGAGTTTACGTGCTGATACATATCATAAATTTATCATAAAAAGGAGATATTTTATTTTTTGGAATTAATTTGTAGTCCTGAATTATATGTTTGAAGGATACAAAAAAGTATTTTAAAAGACACTTAATCTTGCTAGTAAAAAGGCTGTATAATTTAGATTGACTGGAAAAGAAGGGAAATGTACCAATTTCTTTGATTCTTTGATTTAGATTTAAAATTTTTTCTTCTTTGAAAAAAATTCTTTGATTTAGATTTAAAAAGAATCTGAGCTGTGCAATAAAGAAATTTAAAATTAGAGCTTTCGTTGCTTCTGTTGTATTCCCGTAAATATGATTTCTCATTAAAGAGTACCAATAATAAGATAAATAGAATAGGCTATTAATATATGCATTGATAAATGCTAGAAATGAATTTCATTGGACAACAATATAATTAAATATAAAGCTTTACAATTCTACAACTATTTAAGACAAGATGGAGACTCTATCCTTAACCTCGACTCTATAGCAAGCAAAAGGCGGGTTGAACACTTTAAGAAACGGTTAACATTACAAAACTTAAAAAGACAAAGAGAAAGTGCATCAGTTGAAAGAGAAGCTACTAAACTTACCCAAAGAAATTACAAAAAAATTATTGAACGTTGCAGATATTTAACAAATTAGGTTTTTAATGGTGGTCATTGATGGAAAAATTCTTCAAGAAAATATTTATTTCAAAAAAATGAAAAAGTTGCCTCCGTCTTTTAAGGTTTAAAAAAAACTGTATAGTGTTACTTATGTACAATAATGCTTCAGGAAACTACACGATTAAATATATCCTAGCTTATAAATCTTTTAATCCTCAGCAATGAAAAATTTAGGTATGTATTGATTTATTTAAAATCATATCATTAAACTAGAAAATGTAGAAAACTATTTAAAGCAAAAAAAAAAATCTCTTTAAAGTTATAATATTGGATTACGAACCAACCATCCAAGAGATATAAATTATTCTAATGATCAAGTAATTTTTTTTTATAAGAAAATATTTTTTTACTATAACCATTAGATCATGAAATTATAGTTATATTTCAGATTAATTACACCAAAAAATCATTACAATGGGTATTGTATTAGGTTAATGACGTATCTATTGAAGTCATAGAGGGGCTTTTTACGCAATGTGGACTGTATTTACCTCATAAATTCAGTCACCAAAAAAATGAAACCTACGGCATATGTGTGTTGAAATATATACGACTCGAGTCAATTCAATTTAAAAATGCGATCTATCCGGGAAAAAAACACAATGGATGCAATAGTAGAAATCGCTAAGTTTTTTAGGAGGGACAAGTTTTGACGATATCACTGTCGAAAACACCCAATAATTACTGGTGGAAGAAGAAAGAAGGAAATAACTTCTGGAATATACCAAAATAATTCAGGGAACGATAGCACAGTGAAAACGAAGAAATTAAATATTTTACTCTAGAAAGAGTGGGAAAAGAAATATATTTTGGCGCACAATTTGAATTTTATTTCCCATATGAAGATTCCTCCTTTGAAAGAACCATAAGCTATTGAGATATCTTCACAAGTGCTAAGTACCATGTAAAGAAGATTTCTCAGCAAAAAGTAAGCTACCTAAAGCAACAGTCTTTTTTTTTTTTTTTTTTCAAAAAGCCGAGCACAGAACTCAAGAAATGCTAAAAATGTTTAAAGGTTGAGGATATCTTTTCAAAAAGAAACCGCTTTTAGGTAATGCTGCTTAGTAGTAATAGCGAAGAAAACATTTTACACTTATTAATAAGTAGAACTTTTAATGACAATTGTTTTAAAAAACATATTTCCCCTGTAATTATAAAAATGTAGCAGCATGTTTCTTTTGCACTAGTTCTTTGATTCGAATATCATGATATCGCATAACATGTATTAGGAATGAAACTGCCATGTTATATAGGGACGCTACCTAGCTTGAATGCACATACTACAAATTTAAGCAAAAAAATTGAAGAAATGAGCTTTTTCTTTGTATCAAATATACCAAATATAATATATTTATCATTTGCTCACTTTTTGGCTTCTCCCAAGCTTTTATAAATTCATTTGAATGCGACTGAAATAGACTCTTAGATTTGAGACATGGATGGATAGACATGGATTCATCATCATTCGCAACAAGCGAACTTAAATCTGGAAGAAGTTCAGAGTAAATTTTGAGTTCTTAAAGAATTGAAATATTTTATCCTTATTTATGATCTCTTTTCTGATAGCAATTTAACTCATTTTATATGAACCTTTTCCTTTGATTTTCATTTGACTGTGATATGGTTTTAACAAAAAGAAATCTTATTTGAGGAATACTATTTCAAAAACACAAAATTATTTCAAGAGAATGTTCCTTTTTTAATACAATTCTTAAAAATTTCTTGAATATTGGAATAAAAGTAAAACAAAAAACATTATTTTGAAATTTAAATTATTGTACTTTCTTTCCTAAACTTCAAAATAAAACCATGAAATTAACACATATGGATTATCAATCAATTAAACATATATTTTCAGAGAATGGAACGGTTTCACAGAAAAAAAAATACACGTAAATTTGCTCGATTATATTTATAATAAATTTATACAACTATTACAAAATATAAAATTCGTGACATAAAGCTTTCAGAATAATTTAAATAAACCATACTTCTAAAATTTTTTTAAATAAATATATTTCTAATTTAATAGGTAAATAAACAAGGAATTTTAAAAATCTTTTGGATTAATTAGATTGCCTATGACAGCTTTTATTTATAATATAAAGAAACATATATATTTACTTTGTAAAATTTAATGCACATTCGTTAATTTTACTGAAATACTGAAGAATTCCATATAATATATATAAAATGTGTGGAAGATTATGAAGTAAATAAGATATCAATTTCTTAAATATTGTATTCATTGAATTATAAATTTTCTTTCGAATAATGTACAATAGTGCAACAAATTCAAAGCTATAGCGTATTTCTTTTGAAGAGATGAGCACCGAATTTGTTTTCGAAAACAAAATTTCCGCTCTCCACAGAAGAAGATAATACCAATTCGGAAAGCGAAATCTATTCTAGCTTTTCCAGATCTATTCCTCTCAGTAAGCAGTCCAAGTTTTTTTTCCACGGAACAGAACATTCACGGTTAAGAGAGGGTAAACTTCGAGCTTACTGGACCCTCGTGGAATACTACTCTTCAAAATTTAAAAGAACCTTTATTTTTACCGATAAAAATATTTTTAAATCGGAGAAAATGGAGTGTGCCTTTTGTTTTCACCCTCATGGGAATTTCTAGTTCTTTTCCGAAGTTGATTCTCGTTTCCTTTTGTGTCTCATGCTTTCCAATGGAAGAATCGAATATTTTTTCCCGCCCTTTTTGTATTTTATTCGAAAATTATTCGATAAAACTCTTCGGAGAAGCTCGAAATCATTGAGCCGTTCGAAATCTAACGTAAATCTATCAGATACGAAACGTACTTCGATTTCGAAAAAAACTTTTTCAATGAGTTGGGGAAACAAAAGTTGTGGAACAGTTTTGAGAGAAGAATTCAGATGACTAAGAATTCAGGAACTGTTTTCCAAGGATGAGAACGTTTTGACGTGGAATGAGATTCTTTGTTCATTATATATAATAGCATGTTTTTTCTTCAAAAAAAGTCTTTACGATCTTTTATTTTGATAGATTCAGAGTTGATATACGTGTCTTAACTTCAAACGACTTGGGAGAAAACGCTTACGACATACTAATAAGTAAGTATTAGTATTAGAGTTTAGAAAAACATAATTGTTTTAGAAACGATATTTTCATTAAATAAATCTGTTCGTTCGACATGCAATTTTTATCTGTTTATTATAATATATATCTGTTTTATGTTGAATTCTTTTCTCGAACTGTTGAGAGATTAAAAAGAAATAAATCAAAAGATGCAACATAGACTTAAAATGTACAGTGTATAAAAATATATAATCTACATATGATCTTCAAAATACGTAGGTGGTTCAAAAATTATCTGAGTTAGGATTGTGGTAGTTGACTGTAGCATTGTCGTCATCGTATTTCTTTTATTAAAGAAATCCAAGAATATGACATCTTTTTCATCGCACAAAGTTATCGCCTTAACTTTTCCGATCGATGAGACTGTCTTTGGTTTCTTTGGGGCAGATTCACAGGAAGCAACCTTTCATTCTGATTGGTTCTGAATTTCCGGTGTATAATGATGAATTTAATCCTCACAAAAGTAATTGACGGTGGCGATTTATAACCAAATGACAATGACAGCTCGACGCGTTATCAATAAAAACTAATTTTTGAATCAGTATTGCTTGCAGTTTCGGTGCTGTTTAACAGATGGCAGCGCTTAATAAACTTGACTTACAACGCCATTTGTTTTCAAAAAGAGGTATTTTTTGAGCTATCATCGTAGTTACACAAATTATTTTAACTATTATAAATAAATATAATAACATACTTTCAGAGTATGAGAAAATCAGTGGTAGAATTTACAGTTTAATGATGTGACCAACGAATTAAAAATATTCACTGATAATAATTATTTTACTATAAAATATTTATAATTTATGATACATATTTTTTCTAAAAAATTAAAATAACATAAAAAGTTCATATTAATTGTAGAAATTGATGACAATAGGTAAATCATAAATTTTTTCCCACATATCCTGTAAATCCTTAAAATCTTGCTTTTATGATGAATTTTTTTAATTAATATATGTACTGTTTATTAATACATACCAATTAAATAATTCATTATAAAGCTTAATGTCGGAAGACCAACTGCAAAAATAAATTATTATTGAATATTTGCAGCTAAGAGTAATGTTTAACATAATTAAATGGCTTACTAATGACTATTATATGTTTACTGTTATAAAAGAAGCGTTATTTATTAGAAAAGTATAATAAAATTAAATCACCAAAATAATCACAAAAACGTCTAAAGAAAAGAATATCTAATCAGAAGAGACTTATCATTTAATAACATATGTATCAAGGGATATTTAAATTTTTAAAATAACTTCAGTCAAACTTTTGAATTTCATCATTATATGACTTCACTTGAATACATTAATAAAATAATAAAAGTAATAAAATTTTATATATATATATATATAATTTTTTAGATTTTATGTTATAAAGATAATTTAAAGAAATCAATATGTATGATTTTCTGAATTTTTTTTCAAACAGATTTCGGACACTTTTCTACACGTATCTCGTATTCTAATTCTGATTGTAAGTGAGATAAAAGTGTAACACCTCAATCTCTTAAACTATTTTTTATTGCTGGAAAAGCTTTACATTACTTAATACAATAATTTTCAACAAGAAAGATGAAATAAATTTTTTGGGGATAGAAGCTAAATTTAATGTCAAAATGCATTCTCTTTATTATTTAGTGAAATTCTCAATGGCTTAATATTAATATCAAACCAGGGATATCTAGTTACTTTGTGAAATGGCTGAAGAAATAGGGAAAATACTAATAAATTCTAATAATCAGACATTGGCCTCATCTCTTAGAAAATGAGCAAAATGGCTGGCCTATTCTCAAACTAGCTGGACATCCAGGTTTGTCAGTAGCATATGTAAACTTTTAAGCCATTATGCTTATAATATTATTTATTTACGCATAATAATTTAGGACTTTAGTTAAAGGTTTGACCCAATATACAAATTTCTGAGTGGATGCATGAATGGATCAAACTTCGAAAAAGTCAATGGCTTAAGAATATTAACATAATTATTCTAAAATAACTGATGACTGTAGAAAATGTCTAGAAACACAAAATTGTTATAATAAGGCTATATTTATTTTTCTAGCAAATGTTTAATTCTTTGATTTTCCATGAACGTGAGTCAATTCTGTAATGAAAGATAGGAAAAAAAAACCATATCGAATTGCAATTGAAATTAGGAAAAAATCACAGGAAATTTTAAATCAGTTTCTTAAAGAAATTATTCTTATGTAACATTATGTCGAAATATATGTTTACTATACACGAAAATTTAGAAAATTTAACTTTTATTTTAAACACCTTTTTCAGATCGATTGCTAAAAAAAAATTGAAGATTTTCATCAAATATGAATAATCAAGAGTAAACATTTTGCTTAAAAATTATATTTTAAATTTACAATGATAATATTATGCATGAGACGATTTGCAATAAAATATTTATCACGTACACAATAATCATTATTAAAAATTGAGGCTATATCATTGTGAGACATAAAGAAGTTTATATTAGTTTCTAAAGAAAGAGAGATATATACAACCGAGGTAACAGAAATTTGCATAAATAACAGATATTAACATCAGTATCACAAAATTGAGGCATGTTTGATAATAAAGAAGTTATGAAAGAGATTAAGGAATAAAAAAAATTTTGAAAAAATAACATTGGTGAATTAGAAACAGAATCAAATGGAACGAAGGAATAATATTTTAAAGAAATGTACAGTTTTAAATGCATAAATTTATATAACATTAGACTTTTTAAATTTATCTACTATAAAATTGTATATATTCATAAAATATATTAGTAATTACCAAAATTTTTAAATCTTATTTTAGCACCAACCATGAAACTTAATCTCGATTGTGTGATATTTTTTTTATTCTTTATACCGTGACAAAATCTCACAATTCCACTTTACTTTTAAGATAACGAAAAGCACTAAAAGTTAAAGCCCCACGATTTTACGCCTGGACCATCTTCTAGAGAGTTTTCAAGATGATTTTTTTTTTACTCAACAATCATGATAGCTGAGTTTCAAATCTTCTAAAAGTTCCGGGGTCATGTTTAATGGAAAGCTGGGATCAACTTTCGATATCCAAAGAAGCTTTTAGGCAATGCTATATAGACACCTCTGAGGCGCATTTTAGAAGCATGCCTATTTTTAGAACGTTCAAAAATCTTGTTTGACCTTTATAAACATAAAGATGCAGGATAAAGTAACATACTTTAAAAGAGAAGTTAAGGTCTTTTACCCTCTAAGAATGTTGGCTATCGATAAAAAGACTTTTTTTTCCCTCCCAAGGGAATTGGACATTTGTCTGAAATCTTAGGTTAGAATTTCTCAGTGCTTCATGATCTCTGACCATTTAATCTTACGTTACAGGAGGAAATCCCATTTTCTTCGGAGAGAAATCTGTTAATGCACATGCTGAAATTTCAAGGGCACCGGGTAAAAATTACAGCAAATTTTAAAAGTATCATGAATAAAAAAAAAACGTTGAAAATGTTTAGATTTATGTTACATTCATGCTTAATTAGGTTCATTGATTAATTCGTTTCTTATTAACGTCACTATAGAAGCAGCACGACGACTATTGGCAATGGTCCAAGTAATTTTGAACCTTGGTCAAGTGATGAGGACACCTGACCTAGAATCTCCCTCTCCAATTTCCACACCTCGCCAAAGGGAGGCCTTTAAACCTCGAAATATATAGCTTTCATCAACCCAGCTACACGGTGGGTCGTTAATGACATAGAGGCTCAGACTCAAGGAAACCCACCTGCAGATAGTCTACGACAATGACTACTAATAGACTACCGTGGTCACTGTGCTTAAATAGAATGTTAATATGCATATATATATATATATATATATATATATATATATATCAAATGCATTATAAAATGAAATTAATAGGAATTTTCAATACATTAAATCAATGCTTAATACATTCAATTCATTGGAGTGCAAAAAAAATTATTCAAAATTTATTAAACCTCCAATTTTAAACTTTTGAAGCGTTTTGATGTTTGTTTTCTTAGAGTATTAATGCTTATTAGTTTCTCAGTACTTTGGTCAATCAGTACATATTAATAAATTATTAATTGAAAGTTTATACTTTTAAATGGAAGTAATGGAACACGTTGAAAAAAGAGAAATATTAACGATATCAGTACTGCAAAACGATTCATTAAAAAGATCCACTTAATTCTTTTAGTATAAAAAAATCTCCTTTTTTTTTAAATATAAACTTCAATAATCCAAATATTATTCATTCAAAAATTGTGTTTTTTTTTTATGTAACTTATTACAGTGGGAAACGATATACTAGATAGATTAGCACAGAAAAACGTATCTTATTTTTTAAAAAAGAAACTTGCGAGACAAAAGATGTTTTTAATTGAGCTTTTTCATTCAATCCATAATTTCATATTTTTAAGATCTTTTCTAACCAAGAGGACAGAGCTTGCCTAAAAAGTGCTTAGAGCTTTGAATAAAGCACCCCTTCTCTCCTAATCTTTTTTTTTGTTTTCTGCTGTTAAAGGATTAGAATCGAGCCTTTTATCGAATGTATCTTTGCCAAGTGAAACATCTCCGGTATTTTTCTGTATATCTATGAACAGGTGGTAACAGGACTTGTCAGGGGAAATGAGAAATGTGAGAAATAAATCTTATATTTTAAGGCAAAAATTATATTAAAAATTTCAAGAGTGTTTTTGGTGCCTTTCACTGAGAAACGATTGTTTAACAAGTATTGTAGACAGTACAATTTCCATAGCAATCTAATCAAAGCCTTGTGACTAAGCCTATACTAACAACTATTCAATAGAAATCCAGTATATACACACGAAACTTGTTATTCTTAAGAAAACATAACTGCTATAGAATATTGTTTTACTTTGTAGTAAAAATGTGGCATAAATTATCCATTTGTTGGTAATTTTTGAAATTTTGAGTGACCTTTAAAAAGTAACATCTTTTTTATTTCATAACTTGCAATTTTTACAACGTTTTTCTGAATTTCACTTGGTGTGTGTGTGTGAGAGAGTGTGTGTCATCAAATTTTCGATCGTTAATTTAACCAATTTCCCAACAAGCTAGAGCTTTGAAATTTCGGGAATCGTTCGTACTCGCCTAACAATGCAATATTTAGACGTTTGCGACAAGTTTTAACTAATATTTCAATAATTTTAATAAGTCAAAATATTCTTTCCTCTAGGCGCTTTTAGGATTGAGGAAATTTTTTTTTCCCCCTCTGGGAACACCGGGCACTCCCCACACCACATGACGCCTCGTAAAACTATTGTACTCACAAAGGGGAGATACTATCTCCCTTTACTATCTCCGAGATAGTAAGGGTTGCTGACTTTTAGTCAATAATCATGAGCAAGAAAGAAA
This sequence comes from Nephila pilipes, assembly GCA_019974015.1. NCBI lineage: Eukaryota > Metazoa > Arthropoda > Arachnida > Araneae > Nephilidae > Nephila > Nephila pilipes. Next base: position 142,230 of record BMAW01086840.1, read on the forward strand.
GTTTCCAATATTTGGCACCATGTCTTATCACAATAATTTTTTCTGAATTCTGGTTCCCATTTTTTTTTTAATAGAATGGCTTACAAACTTTCAAATGCATGTTTTGATTTTATGAGTATTATGAATTTTTTAATTCGCTCACAAATGTCTCTTTTTTAAGTAAATTTTAAAGTTAAAAATAACCAACAGTTTTAACTAATATTTCAATAATTTTCTTTAATAAACTTTGCCACCATATAAAAACGTTGTTTTTAAAAACGTTGGTTTTTATATCGAATTATTTTAAAATATACCTTTTTTTAATTTTGTTTGCTGATTATTAAAATTGATATAATTATACTTATATCGTTACGAATGTATTTAAAGGTATTTCAATTCATCAAAATATTGTAATTTAATTTCTTGAATGAAATCAAATAACAGAAATGACAAATATACTTCATGAAAATACTTAAGAACTGTTAGTTACTTGATAATTCGCATACATGTGGTTTGAAATATGAATAATTACATTAATTATTTCAGTGATACAGATGTATATATAAAATTCTATTCTTAGAAATTAATAAAATATATATAAATTAATAAACAAATAATAGAGATTACATAGATGGTACATTTAAAACTGAAAATTAATTTCGAAACCTATTAAGGGAATGAGAAATGAAATTTAAAAATATTATTCAGATTAAAGGAATTTTCTATCGAATTAAAATGAAATACATCATGTATTAGTATCATAAAGATCATTGATTACTTTAGTTCCTTACAGGTTTCTGAAGATTTTGTACTGAAGTTTAAAAAAAAGTTAACCATTGTTATGTCTCATTCCTTTTTCCATATATTTAAAGTAAAAAGGTCTAATTTTAGCATTTAATTTAATTTTTATTAATTCAGGATAAAATCAATAGCAATTGAATTACATTATTACGTAGGTATTTTGTATATTTTCCTTGAGAGATAAGTTATTTTTGAAGTGTCACTAAACTACCTTAAATTGGAGATATCATACAGATATCACAGTGGAAGTTGCCATTGGGATATCTGAATTTACTATTTCAAAATTTGCTATAATTTATTTTCAGATTTGTGTGAACTTCATTTATTTTTTTTTTTTTATCTTCAGACATATTATTAATTTATTATTTTCAGAAATGTAAACAAAAACATGAATTAAAGTAAAAAAACAACAACAGCATCGATTAAACGTTAGTTATTTCCTTGTAAAAGAATTTTTTTATTTTTAAAAAAAAAAAAAAAAAAAAAAAAGGTCAAAACAATCTTAACAACAAATAACCCTCTTTTATTATTTAATTGAATATCAACGTAATACTCCAGTGCAATACATAGAAGGACACTTATTAAATTTAATATCTTTGTGATTTTTGATATAGTGCTTAAATATAATACACATATTATGTAAACAATAGAACCTTTTTAAATTGGCTATTGTAACTCTGGGCTCCGGATAAACTGGATTAGTCTCCATGAGAAGTTTTTTCTTAAAATTTGAGAAGTGATTTACAAATTTCCTTAATATTATGTATTTGTTTCATTGATTGATTTTGAAAAATTACTTTCTTTGCTGAAATTTTCTACCAACTATGAATGTATGAAAGGAAGACAGGAGGGATAATCCTCCAGATTTCACCAAATATTTTGTGCAAAGTAGGAAAAATCTTACTTACAGCTATCGGAGACAGACGTCGCAATTTTGAACCTCGGTCAAGGGATGAAGACAACATTTGAGCTGCATATTCCTCTCCACATATCCACACTACACCATCGGGAGGATTTTGAGCCTCGATAAATTTAATGTGCATTAACCCCGGCTATACGGTGGGTCTTAAGTGGCATTGAGGCATGAACCTACGACTAGAGGAAACCTCTGGAGAAAAGCGAGTCCTCTACCTAGACCACTAGGCTACCGCGGCTACGAAGATTAGAGGCAGACCAATAACAAGCACAAGAGGATATAGAGTTCAGTGTAACACCCAGTTTCGTGTGCAATTTATGGAAACCATTTAAGGACACTAGATTTATATCTAAAAGATCATAAGATGGTAAATTGAGATCCAAATTGACGAATGAGGACCATTACTATGACACTTTCAATGCAGCGCCACAGGACTGTTACAGCTTTCTAGCTCTCGCGTAAGCTGTATGCTGTCACTGGAACCCAAGTTTCAGGATTTACAATTGCCTGAAGGCTTCATGAAAGATGGATATATACCAGAAGACTCGCTGTTTGCGCCCCTTTCACTGCAGCACACAAAAGAGTGCGCTTAGCAAGGTGCAGACAATATGCGTCCTAGACCAGACTTCAGTGGATCAACGTGTGTTTTACAGATGAATTAAGATTAAGCCTCGATATTGATTATCGGAGTACCTATATTTGAAGAGAGACTAGCATACAGTACTATGCCTCCTTCATTAGAGAAAGAGATTATTACGGGGATAGAGGTGTTATGATTTGAGCTGGCATTATGTTGGACGGCAGCACACCTCTACATATGTTTGACAAAGGCGCACTGATTGCCATGAGGTATAAAGAGGAGATCTTAGAGCACTACACTCAAGAGCCAAAACATTATGAACACCTGTCAATAACGAGTTGGCCCACCTTTGGAGCGCAATACAGCTTCAACCCGCCTTGGCATGGATGCCACAAGTCCTTGGTAGATGACCGGAGACAGATTGTACCAGACGATTGTTAAGCAACGGTCACGCAAATACAAGATATTGCAAATTGGTGGTCTTTGAACTCTGTGCTGCCGTCCCTTGACATCCCAAATGTGTTCTATCGGACTGAGATCCGGTGAGTTAGGCGGCCAGAACATTAACTAGATTTCAGCATCATTTTCCTGGAACCACTCCTACACAATTTTAGCCTTGTAACACGGGGCGTTGTCCTGTTGGAACATTCCATTTCCAGCTGGAAAAACAGAGGACATGTAAGGGTGCAACTGGTCCGCAATGATGTTCAGATACCCTGTAGCATTCATGGTCTGCTCTACCACAACCACGGGTCCCAGAGATGCTCAAGAGAACGTCCCCCAAAGCATAATACCACCACCACCGGCCTGTGTATGACCTACTGTACATTGAGGGAGCAACTGTTCGCCTGGAAGACGGCGTATCCTGACACGGCCATCGGCGTGATGAATGACAAACCGTGATTCAACTGACCAGGCAACTCTCTCCCACTGATCCATGGACCAGTCGCGATGTTCCAGGCCCAGCGCACGCGCAGTTGGTGATGACGCTTTGTCAGCAAAGGCACACGAGTGGGACGTTTGCTGCGTAGCCCCATATCCAACAGTGTCCGCTGAACAGTGTGCTCCGATACTATTCTACTTGGCCCTGCATTGTATTGGGCTGTAAGATGAGCCACTGTCTGGCTCCGGTTTTGCTTCACCATGCGAGACAGTCTCCGACGCCCTTTTTCTTTGATAGCGTGTGGACGTCCAACACCATGTCGTCTACTGCTGGTTTCACCGTAATTCATCCACTTTGCATAAGTACTGACAACTGTAGATCGCGAACAACCCATGAGTAGTGCAGTTTCGGAAATACTTGTTCCGAGCCTTCGAGCCATTACAATTTGGCCTCTATTAAATAGATGCCATTACAATTTGGCATCTATCTCTCTTGTCATCAGTCTGTGCAACCTTTTTGATTGTAAGAGGGGACCATATTCCATATTAGATTCTTTTTTAATTCTATATCACAGCTTAGATTTTCAACATCCTAGCATTAAGAGCTTTACTGATAATCATAAGTTCATCAAATGACTTTTACATGGTATATCTCTTTTTCTATTATAAATGTATATTTATATCAAATTTCATTAAAATATGTCCATTAATTTTATAGAAATTAGATATAATGTAAAAATTCTTATTTTTTCACACGAGTGTATAAGTAATATATATATATATATATATATATAATGTTTCAATTTACGGGATTTAATATTAATTTGTTAAGCTTCAGGAAGCTGTAGATTGTAGCCGTTACATTTTTAATTATCATCCTAGGATATCATTCGGAAGTTTCAAATTTTTCTAAAATTATCAAGATATAGAAATTTAATTTTTATTTATTGTTTTATTAGACTTCTCCACATAATCACAATCCAGAATTGCTCATTTCATCAAATGTTTTTTGATTTTTCGAAGGCCGTCAATGCCGAATTCAGCAGATTAAATTTTTATCTTCTCCATTCTGAGAGTAACTTCAACCTACAGCCTCCAGAAACCAAACCAAACGACATTAATAATTGTAGTTTACAACATTATTTATACAAAAATCAATTTATACACCGAATAAATTTTGTCCAGATATCTCGATTATTTCTTAGGAATAATTAAAACTTTACGATATTCCTCGTAATGAGAGTGTGTGCTTGCGCGTGCATGTGTGTAATAAATTACACATTCTAATTTAAATTCCATATAATTAAGATTTTAGTTATTTAATTTATACATACATGACCTTAGGATATAATCTCGTAATTTGTGCATCGATCCCTTATCCCACTTGTGCGTATTTGGCGACCGATCTCAACGGTGGCTAGGACACCCCGCCGTTAGGTGCCATTAGACGCCGCAGGTGACGTAATAAAAAGCAATCAACACTTCCCTCGACGTCCCAGATTAACCCAGGCCTTACTACATCACTAGGAGAGAGATTGTTTCGCCCTTGGAGGAATCTAGGGTAATCCGGATAGCAGAGAAGTATCTTAAAGAGGCACTATGTAAGTGCTAAAGGCTCAAGATATGAAATATTACTTGTTTTTGCTGAATTTGTTTGAGATAGAAAAGTCATTTATTTGTAAATTTATTTAAAGGAAATTTATTAATAATAATTTAAATAAGTAATTTGCTTAAAATTATATTAAATATATATACAAATTTTGGCTGAAATTATCATATACATAAAATTTTACTAAAATTACTTTCAATAAACTTGACTCAAATAAACATGATTGTTGAAAGTTAATATGTGTTAGTATTTTGTTTGATATTTTCATGTTTAAACATTTGCTTCGTATTACCAAAAACAAACCTGTATTAAACTATTTATCAAACATGAAATTTTCATTATAACTTCTTGTTACATATTATTTGGTTAAATTAAATTATTTAGTTAAATATCAGTCAGAGTTATTGTTCCGATGAATCAATAATATATTTACAATTCTTCAATAATAAAAAAATAAATTTAAATCGAATTTTAAATATTATTATGATTAAATTCGTAAATTCAAAAATTAGCCTACAAACTTAATAATAATAATATTTAAAATATGATTTAAATTTAAATTTTATAATTGAAGAATTGAAAAGGTATTGATTTATCGGAACAATAATCTCATTACAACAAAATTCAATAATTATGCTTGTTATATGCAATATGCATTTTCAGGGGTAATAATGGCGAATAAATTTTAAGAGCTGTTGAAAATTTAAATTGTTATGCTTAACTTTTTTTCTGATTTCTATTTACTGTCGAATAGAGTGGTATCGAAACGTTTTCGAATCGCAGCACCCTTTTTAAACAAAGGATTTCCCATGACATCCTCGCTTAAGTCAAAGCATGAATAATCATGCGAGTAAGAAATAAAAAATAAAGGAAATACGTATATTACCTGAAGAAAATTGTAATGGACATATAATGAACCTCTCAAATATCTACATTATTGTACAAACTCATCACTGAAAAATAATTATTAAAGCTTATGCAATATTCCATGGGGCCCTTCAAAGACGCCATGGCACTCTAGAGCACTACGGAATCACTTCTACTTGATGTATTTCACTTCAATGCCGCATTAACATGGATTCCACTTTGTGAATTTTTTTTTTTATATAATTCAAAAGCTTACAAGATTTTCAATATACTCGACGTTAATCTCGTTATATCAAATGGTATGGAAACGACAGCAGTCATCATTCTTTGCATCGATGTTATAAGGTATGAAAGGCTAGAAACAGCAAAAATTTTGAATTCTTAAATAAACAGAGTAAAACATTGTATTAATATCTTTACAATCGGAAGTTGTTATGTCAAACATAAATCCATGTTCTGCAAACTATATTCTATTTTCTGTTTCGTCTGGTAGCTGTTACACATAATGCTACTACGCATTTTTGAGTAAAAATGGTTTGATTCCGTATGTGTCTGGCCTATTTTAAAGAGTTTTTTCTTAAAAAAAGGCTTCTTGTATTGCACTGTAAAACAATATTTTTGTTAAAATACATCTAAATACTACATTACATAGAACTTAGATGCAGTAAAAGCTTCTGGTTGTCCATTTTAGTTTGTTTAAATGAACGTTTTACGGTTGCTTACTATCTGACACAAGATCTATTTCTATCTGACATAAGATCTACTAACCACAACCAATACATCTTATAATTTTGAACCATGCTGAGATAATGACACATGAGCTGGAACCCAACTCTTTACAACCACTTTTCATTAATGTTAAGAATTGGATTCCCAACAGATTTAATTTACAACAGCCTCTCTACATGATGGATCTCAGGTGGAATCAGGATCCGAACACGAGATTCCACTGGAAATTCACTTGTTATGTTTTAAACGGCCACTGTATGGAACATAAACATGTAGATGAATAAATTATTAACAGAGATCACTGAAAAAAAATTACTTGTAAATTGATTATTTTTGGTTCATATGAAGACATACTTTAATCAGACATTGCTTTGGATCTTCTCTACACACACACACACACACACACACACACTATGGCAAAAGTGATTATTCATAATCACTGCTAAACTTGGTAAATGTGATAAATTATTGAATATTTATTACAGTTGTCAGTGAGTTCATAAAATCCTCAACTCGTAATGGGGAATGTAATAAATTCAGATTATTTTGTAGAGTAACGATATCTTAATTCGAAAAAAATAAATTTTTTTCAATGTGTTTCATGAATTATGGTAAAAAGTTCTTCAAAGTACTCATAAAATCTTATACTAGAGCTATCTTTACTTATGAGAATGATGAGTTTTTCAATATTGTCTACTTTCATTACGTCATATCCTTTTAGTCTTTGATAATCTTTCGGTTTTTTCCCTCTACTTTTGTTTTTACTATTATTCATTTTTATTAACAAGTTGTCATATCTTTCTTTCGTCAGAAAACCACTATTCGCTTTCTTACTGTCCAAAACATTTAATAACTTGGGATTAAAACGCTCATGCATATAATAGTCCATTATGCAATATTTTATTTAAATTTTTTTTATTTAGCAAGAAGTTAGAAATACTATAGAAATCACTTGCATCTGACATCAATAGCATACACCTGATATCATAAATTTTGGAAAATTTATGGACTTTTATTACATTACCCATTACGAGTTGAGGATTTTATAAACTAATTGGTAAAAGTGATAAGTATTCAATAATTTATCCCATTTACTAAGTTTAGAGGTCACTGGTAATTAAACATAATCACTTGTTTATTACATTTACCGTAAAACACACACACACACGAACTCTTACTGTTTTGGTATAAGAGTTCTTAAGTTCCTTGAACGAGTATTTGTGTACAAATGAAGCGATTAAAGGAAAATCGGAGAAGAATCATCATGAATAAAGAAGGTAATGACTTATTGCGATCCTATATGGAATCCTGAAGAAATGTATCTGTTTTTGAAATTTTATTTTCGATGTTAAGGGAACATGTTAATCAGAATGGAAATAGGAATTTTAAACTTTATACGCCACATAAAAATAACAAGATGAAGTGCCAGTTTTTTGACGATGACGCATCAATATTAAATGACCTAATTACCAATAGGTATTAAGAATCTTAAGAAATCTATAGTGAAGAAAAAAAAATGTGACATCTTCAAAACTTCTATGCAATATTTTAACTCATCCAGCCATTATTTGGATGAATGTCTTCGGACAAATATGTTACCTTTATTTATTTAATATTTTATTTTTCTGGTTATGGAAATGAACATAAGTAATGAGTGTGAAAATAGAGAGATTAGAAATTATATTATAAATGAATTAAAATAGTGCTGGAAACAAAGTACGAGTTATGAAAGCAGTAACACGTGAGCGGAAATTCTTTTCCACATTCTTTCGAACGTTAAGCCACCTCATTTCGTTTTATTACTTTATGTTGGGCAGAATTTACTGGTATCGTTTTATTGAGATCGCTAACATAAATGCGACTTTCTGCAATTATTGGACGAAATTAAACGGGTTATTTTGAACTTTATTCACCGATAAAAACACAAGAATCGATGGTTATGGGATTCCAGGATTTTTCAAAATCTTCGCAAAATCTTTACTTTTAAGTTGATCGAACAATGAGGTAAAATATTGTTTGAAACTTTAAAAAGTTATAAGAAATAATTGTGAATTGAAAAAAAAGTTGATTATGTAAAACTTAATTAGAAATTATAAATCGTGAAAATTCAGGAATTTTCTTAGATGTTAATTCAGTAAATTTATTTTCATTTATAGCAATATTACATGCTATTGTGATAATAATAAAAATAATAAAACAAGATTATGTTTATAAGTTTTAATAAGCATAAGTACTCCTTTAATGTAGAATTTATATAATAACAGATACATGGAATATCTATGAATAATCCGATCATATTCATGAATCATTTCGTAAATATGTGAACACGCATTTGGATTATCTACGAGGCTTAATTGAAAAGTAATGCCTCCATGGCCATAACTATTTATTTGTAATCCGATTTCAAAGATTCTTGTTGTGTCTGAAAGCGACATGTTACCTGTATGTAAGGAATTCATTTTCTCGTTTTCAGGCTTTGTTCGATGTTTTGAGATCTGCCGATGATGACTAAGTTGGAGATTTGATTGAAGTAGCAAAGCGTGATTGAGTTTCTTGCAGCAGAGGGTTGTGAGTCCATCCAAATTCAGCACTGACTGAAATATTTTGGGATGCTTCTGTTGAGATAAGTATGGTGAGATGAGATGAAAGTTACCTTTAAATCTTGGTGTTGACAATCACCACCGCAATTCTTCTCCGACGAGTGTGCCTGACTAGTCACGTGTTGGCGCAAGTACATAGGAAAGGATGGGTATTTTATTGAAAAGTTAATAGTGCATTACGTAAGAGATACATATAGATTTCAGGTATAATAAGAATTTTGAAAATTGGGTTTCAAAGACAAAAATGTTTGTCCTCTTAGTTATTGGAGGTAACTCTTTTCAATGAAGCCTCATAAGATTATGGCGCAGTAAGTAAGCTCAAAAACATTTTGGACAAGATGGTATTTTTAAATACCCCAATTTCTGTCCTATATATCTTTCTATTCATAAAGTTCTGTTTTTTCTGTTGTTGATTCTTTATAGATCTATAGTCATATTGATAAATATGTATTGACCAATAAGATGTAATCCTGATTACAATGAGAATGAAACAAAATCTAAATTCATTAAATATATAGAAAACTAAACACGATGAAAAGTAGGAAAACAACTATCGATATTTTCCCACGTTAATGATTTAACTTTACAGAAGTAAAAAGTTTTCATAAAACTTTTTTATTTAGAAGATAGAGATAAAAGACCTCGGAATAGGGGACTGAAGTGAGAAAAATATTGACTTAAGACAGAAATTATCTTTCCGAACAACTGGCCTCTAATCGAATTAAATAAAATAAAAATACTCTCTACAAATTTGCACTTTGTCATTAGTCTCACACGCCCACGCTTTTGGGAAAACCACCCACTCGTATGCAAACGAAGTGGGTGGAAAATCGAAATCTAAGTTTGAGTCATTCATTGAAGGAGGAATTTCTATAGCTAATTTTTTTTTTAAATAATTCGTATAGATTCCTTATATTTTGAGGTGTATGGAAAGAACTTACTTAAAACAATACCGAATAGATAATTCATAGTTTATATTTTTGGCATAATGGCAGTCTACGAAATATTTACATTATTCAATATATGCAGAGAAAAAAAAATTAAAAATTAAGATAAATATCTTAATTTTAATTAATTAAAAATTAAGATAAATTTAAGATAAATATCTTTCAAACAAATAATAACTAAATGATTCACTTTAATAAGCCTATAATGCTAGCATTCCATCATATAGAGTTCTAACTTTGGATAAATCTATATGGATTCATACCTATAACAAGGCAGATATTTCTAGAAATAAAGGTAATACTAGATAAAGGTATATATATGTAGATGTGCATGAATTTATAAGAAAATAGATTTTAATAAGTAATAATTAACGTGCCTCTGGAAAAATCATAATCTTTTTCATACCATAATACACACATTCACTCACACAAATCTAAGTAATAAATAAAAATATAAAAATCCCTTTTATAGCTAATTATTAATAACTAATAATAAAATATGTAAAATACAGAATAAATTTTAATAATCTGTTTGTTACGTTTAACTTAAACGGATTATAGAAAAAATAGATTTTGAATTTCTTGCAAATGACTATTTGTGATTCATATCAATATTACCACATCAGTTTACATCTTCATATAAACTACGTGGAAAATACATGATACTTAATTCATAATTTCTCTAGGTTCTAATATTCAAATCGATCGGGACACTAAGATATTTGCGTTCATGCGAAACTTGTTCCCGTCAGTATCGGAAGCTATTATTAAAGGAGATATATTTATAGGTCGAAACATATTCAGAAACTTAAGAAAAAATGCAGTTCCACTCTGAATTTTACAGCTAGAAATTGATGAAGTCTCCCATGACTATGATGCATGCTTTTATACGTTGTGATACGGCTTGGTTAGTTTTATTTTCATTCTGCGGTAAATTGTGTCAAAGCTTTTTGCAATTATTTCTCAAAAATAATTGAAAATCAATGGCATCCGAAAATGACAGAAAATATAGCCTATCATGTTAAATTATCCCATACATTATAACCTATTATCCCATACATTTTAAACTATTATCCCATACATGGCAAACTGATGAAATGCTTAGTGATCTTATTGACCTATTAAGAGTCTGAACAGCACAGAAGTAATTTAGAGATATCACGAGTGTGTAAAATGGACTTAGCATAACGTTCTCTGATGAATAAACCAAGAAAACCCTCAGATGTCATCGATATATTTTCCAGCTATTATATTGTACATAAGATTACTATGGACGATCTATTATCGAGGAAATGTAACCCGAACCATCACATCTAGATTAATAGACGCATGAGTTTTTAAAGCATAGTTTTCATGGGAGCGCTGATCTCTTCCTTATACGAATACTGTGATCCTCTGCTTCAAGACTGAAGCAAGATTTTACATTGAACATACGAGCATGGAAACAATGAACATACAAACTGGAAACATCGCTACTGAAATTTAGAATTTATTGAAAGGAGTGTATGGTAATAAATGATTATGGCATTCACATTTTTTTGAAAGGTTTAAGCCTTTTCAAGATGACAGAGAAGACGCTGAAGGTGATCCATATACGAGTCACCCTGTCACATAAAATACGAATGATAATATAAAAAAATAGGTAATCTGGTTCAATGGGTAAGTATTCGTGCCATTGCTGATACTGTAGGAATCGACAAGGAATTCACTCGGCAAATTTTTCTGCCAAAATAATACGCCGGCTTATTCCACATTGTCAAGAGGTTTCTAGACAAGTACAGCATCCCAGTGTTAGACCATCCACCTTATTCGCCAGATATTGAGTCGAGGAACTTTTATTTGATTTTTAAAGTGAAATCTGCATTAAAAGAAACAATATTTGAGTCCATTGAAGCTGTGAAAGAGAAACGGCACATATCCTGAAGGAGCAGACAAAAGAAGATTTCCAGCACTATTTCGAACAATGGAAGATTCGCATGGAGTGTTGTAGGGTTAGAGGGGTATACATTGAAGGTGATAATAAGTAAATATGTATGACATCAAAATAAAAGGATTTACAGTGTCAGTCTCGTTATTTAATAGTTACATTTTGTATGTGATATAAATTTGCTGGATCCATAATGTTTTGGAACTACACACTTCAGGCGCTTTTGTCAATACGGAGAAATCAAAGATAGAGATTTCATAGGAAAATGTGATTGATTGATTAATTTATTGTATATTAACAGGACATTTAGAAACAACTTTATAGTTATTGAAAGAGAACCTTGTAATTAGAAACCACGAACGAGTGACGATGATGATACCTAAGCTAGTAATCCACTCTCTAAACTTCCATCCCCAGCAAATGTAAGGAATTTGAGCCTTGACAGATTTAACTGCATCATCCGTAATACACAATGGGTCTTTAATGAGATCTATGCATTCATCCCTAATTACAATGGGTCTTTAATGAGATCAGGACTGGAACCCCTGACTCAATTGAAACAACACCAGCCACGAGCTCGTGTTTGCGACTATTCTGCTCCCATGGCCTCCAAAGGAAATAGTGTATATGAGGAAAGGACGTAGCATTTTACAAGGTGGACAAGGACACCATTGATACAATTTAGTCCTACTGCACAATCAGCTGATCTTGTTCCGTATTAATACATATTGGCCCATTAGAAGGTTCATTTTATCGATGCGTACTTTACAGCAAATATGACTATCATATTCGCACATTTGTGCCTGTCCGTTCCAAGTGAAGGTATAATTCTTGTTATGACTAGATATCCATTTACATTCAAGTCATTTGAAGTCGTTCAATTGTCTTAAAGGTTTTGATTGATTATTTTAACACAGAACGAGCACTTAGATGCAACATAGGGGCTATAGGAGAAAGAAATCTTAATCTTAAACCTCGATCAAATGACGAAACCTTAGTTGGCATCAAGGACTTCAGACTTGCCTAAAATACTTTTAAGTGCGCATCATTATATCATCACCACTAGCGTCTGGAGGGAGTTGTCTACTGCAAGAACTTTTAATTTTCAGTTATTTTATAGGATATTAATCACTTCAGCAGCGGTCGAAATTAAATAAGTTCAATGATGAAAATAATTTATAATAATTTTCGACCTATAAGAAATTTGCACGTGCAATTTCTAGATGACCCAACTATTTTTGTATTTTTCTTTCTTTCTCAAAAATATCAACGTTAATTTTAATACTCACAAGTTTAACTTGAATAATTAAAATACCAGTACGCTGAGAAAAACATTCATGTTGCCCTTAGGTGTCAAATAAAAAAAATGGTACGTGTTTTTGATTATTTTACATGATAAATATGATACTCATAAGATGAAAAAAAATTACTAAATCAAGTATTAACATTTATCTTTCATATTTTGTAGGTAAACCTTCACATTGAAAAATGTTAATTGTATTTATATGAATAATCCTAAATATCAAAAGATGTTGTAAAAATTTTTAATTGAGAGTGAATATTAATATTATCAATAAATCAGTAAACCTATTTTATTACTTGTTTTAATTATTATATTATTTAAGATCTAAAATATTTGTAATAAAATGTATATCAAAAAGCAGCCTGTAATGCATATTTTGAAATTTGTTTTTCACAAAAATCTGAAAAATTTGTAACTTTCCATGATAAAATTATGAAATGAATTTTTAAGCCATGATTTATTTATTCTTTGATTAAAATGAAATAAAATAAAGAAAAAATCTAATGAAAATTAAAAAGCGTTTTTGTCCATGAAATAATTTAAAACAAGCACTTTTACTAGTATTTTACCAAAGAAGGAGTTTTGTTGAATGTGTTCATTTATTTTTTGCTATACATTTCGAAGCTCAGAAATAGAAAAAAAGTTATCCAAAATCATTGATCCCCACATCTCGTACAAAGCTGTCTTGAATACAAATATTGTCAAAAGACGTCACCACCGTTACGTGAGTCCTTTATAAAAGATAAGAATTTTAAAATAAGGCAAGAAAGGATGTATTCAAATGCTTCAGCTACATTTCCGAGAATATTAGATATGTTTATGATAAAAGACGTAGCTTTGGCGTTACGAGAGGCATATTTTGAAATTTCTCGGTGGTATATTCCCAAGTGTTTTTTAAATCGAAAAAAATCAAAGATATATACATAAATTCGTAAGATTTAGCGATTTTAGGAAGATTGTTGAAAACAAAGAATGAATCAGACTTCTGTAAGTATGAAATTTATTTTGAAAAATAGTATCTCAAGCATGAAAATAAAACTTTTTTTATTAATTTCCCCCCAAAATGTAAATAGCTTCATTTTATTGCTGCAGACACATTCAAATATATTAATGTAAGACTTCCAAAAAATTGAAATGAGGTTTCTGTTAGATACAATATTTAATATAGTTAAAAGATAGCCTAAGTATATGTAAAAATAGTATTTAATGTTGTATTTGTTTTTTTTTTTGCATTTTTATTTTCATTTATTTTATGTAGTTATCAGGTTAATATTTTTATTCATAAGATTATATTTTTAGTATTTTTAACATTTTTTGTTCAATATAGAATAAGTTTTATACTAAATATTATATAAAGTAATAAAAGTTTTGTTTATCTGTAAAGTTTCCTTTAATATAAAAACAGACATTTATATTAATGTTATTTTATTTTCATTTTGAAGCTTTTATGTATAAGCATTAAATTAATATTCATAAAAGGATTCTTATGGATAAAAATAATGCTGTTCAAGTTATTTTCAGAATCTGGTGATTAATATTTTCTAGAATTTGTATATATATATATATATATATATATATATATATATATATATATAATTTTGTTTTTTTCTGCTTCGTAGAATATATATTTTTGTTGAACTTATTCAAACGAAAGATATGAGGATTAGTTTTTGAACATAGTTTATCAAAGTTAAGTTTTTGATAAAATTTTCTGTTTTAAACAATATTTTATGGAAGAGCAAATATTTGGTAATTCAGGTATCAAAAATATGTCATTAACGGTAATTTAGAATAAAACACTCTAGGAAAGCGATTACTGTAAAGCTATTACAGCAATTTATTAATTAAATTGACAATAATAATAAATCTTTAATGTTTCATCAAATGTTTAAATTTGCATTAAATAATTGTTTAGTAAAGTTAAACTTTACCTATATATTTTTTCCCGAAATCAGTAGCTCTGAAACTTCCCTTTCTTAGTTTTGTTACCACTCCTCCATAAAATTTTGAACAAACCCATCACCCAGCAAAGTATTTACAAAAAAAAAAAAAAAAAAAAAAAAAAAATCTTGTTTAATTTCTAATTTAATTCAAAAATTTATCTATTGAAACATTTAATTTCCAATTTATTTAGTTTTAAATAAAATTTTCTTTTATTAAAGTGAAATGAAATATTCATTTATTTTTAATATTAACTTGTATACATACTTCTTTCGTGTAAAATTAACATTTTATTATAAAATTAATTTAACCAAGCATTTACGCATAGTTGATGAAAAAATGCATAATTGATATAATACATGTACATAAACCCAAAAAGAAAAGAAGTAGCTTAATAATTTATTCTAAGGATACAAAAATTAATGAAAAAAAAATCACATTTTAATGAAACCGATGTTTTTGTTTTTTGCTGCATAACATATAAAATCGAAGTGCAAAGTTGGACATTAATGGACGTAAAGCACATCAGCAATTCTCTTCAACAACAGACCAGAAGTCAAAACGCCTTACTAACTAGCCCAAATGAAATGTCTGTTTCAGCTTGGTTAGTATAGACGCAGCAAAAAACGACCGCTAAATTTTTCTTCGGACCCACACGTCTAGGGTTCAAAATGCCACTGGCTCTCATAGGTCACAGCAATGCTCTCCTCAACCACGGGGAAAAAAACAACTTTCACCAAAGTGGTGGCTCAGGACTTGAACACTAGAGGGCAGAACAGCCTAGAACTACTGAGATTGGATATGGGTCGAAGCAAAAACACTTGCCTCTGTATGTCTTAGACAACCGCACATGATTCACAACCAGTGACATTCCGGCTCTGGCGCACTTGTCGACGAGACCCGCCACTCAACTCGAGGCATCCGATGATTCAAATGTTCCAAGCAGAATTCAATTCAACATGGAGGGGATGTATATCAATTGTAGTAAAGGCTGAAAAAGCAACCTTACTTACAAATACCATTGTTTCTCTTCGTATCATAATGATGGTACTGGGGGGAAGTATGCCGCGGCTCTCATCAACAACAACTCCAGAAGTTAAAACGCTTTACTAACAACCCAGAGAGAGACGTCTTCAGCCTTGTTAGTATAGGGGGAGCAAAAAGCGACTAGTCAACTTTTCTTTCCAACCCATTGCTATAGGGTTCAAAATAGCCGCCAGGCCAAGGTTAACTACTATCTCGCTCTCTTCGGGGTAAGAAAACATGTTTTGCTGACGCACTGAATGGTATTTGGATTTAATACGGCGTTAAACCTGACAATGTTGTTTCACATTAGTATGTGTCGCTGCATGGCAGATGAATATTTAATACCTATACAGAAATTGTAGTAAATTCAGCTCTAGCTCCAATCCAGAAATCAACAAAGAATTTTGTGAAAAATTCCAGTTTTAAGGTTTAATTACTCAATAGCTCAACTAGTTTCTCTTGGGTCTCATATTGCCCAAAAGGAATAACCTTAGAACCTTTTGCGCCATTACCTTCGATATTTAAGTTCACTCATTTATTCATGGTTAAAAAAACAATTTTATCATGAAATGCAAGAAAAATAATTTCCCTTATAATAATTATTGAAATAAAAGTTTATCTTACTCAAATAAATAAATAAAATACGACATTTTACTGTTCTTCCGATGCACTCATTTGTGACGAAACAGAAACTTCTTATTAAGTTTGGAAAGGGTTTCACGCTAGTAGTAACGGCGTGAAAACTTGTGCAAGACGTTACGTTTTATGTCTCTGAGGTAATATTTTGATTCCGAAATTTGCTAAAATTTCAATGAAACACCGCTATAAGAATGATATTGGTGGAAATTTTTTTTTGAAATTTAAATGTAATTTACAGTTTAACTTAGCCAGTATTACGATTTTATAATTGCGCTTCCTGGAAAATGTAAGATATTAATTTAAGGAAAATGAATATAGATACCGACTAATGTTTCTTTCAACTCATGTATCTAAATTAAATTTTCGCGTCCCAGACATTTTGATTTTGCACCTCCATTTTTTTTTGAGGTCACCACCCGCAGTTTTGAAAGAGCCATTCTAAGTCAGGAATGGCCGACCTGTGGTACTACGCAGTCCTGACAATGGCACGCGGAGACATCTTTAAAATTTAAAATTCTGAAAACTCCGAATTATAATAAACTTAAAACTTTGATATCCATTTTGAAGAACTAATTCAGTGCTACGTTTCATGATTTTCAAAGATATAAAAAATATTTCGATTTTTTCAGAAATCCTTTTTCAATTTCTTTATAAGAAGTTAGTGTTAACGTCTGAACTCAAAATTGAAATTATTGACCTACAGCACCATCCTACATTAAAAAATAAATATAAGGAACTTATTTCTCTACTGCAAGTGATTCAAAGTTTACCGAATTTCGGAAATTCATACCAACAAGTGATTTTTCATATTTACACGATTTGTTTGTTGGATATTGCTGTAGATTTGGAAACATATGTTTGTAAACTAATGTTTTCTATTATGAACATAATAAAATCAGAGTATCGTTCAAGATTAAATGAGGTGCACCTAAAACATCAAGTTTCGTTAGCAATTTTAAGAATTAATCCTAATGTAGATTACTTGGTTTAAAAATACAAATTCAAAAACCACATTAATAAAGTATTGACCGTTTAATACTTAAATAAGTATCAAATGTTTGAAGTTACTGATTTTTATTTTATACTTATCTTAACTGCCTGAAACCTTATAGTGTTCATTGACAAAAAAAATCCCAACTTTGAACTTTTGTTACATTACTTTCTACACCTCCGCTACTGAGACTTGTATAAAAAAAGATGAGCTGTTTGCAAAAACCTTATAATCAGCTTACAAATAGCATTTTTCATCTTATGACATTTTTTATGTTGCAGAAGTTGGAAGTGGCATATATGATTTATTTTTGTTTAGATAGTGGCACTCTTCACAAAAAGGTTTGCCACCCCTGTTCTAAAGGATGAAAATAACTTATGATTATAGCGTAGAATACTCACCAGAAATAAATTTTGTTTGAAATTTTTATTTTTTTTCCATTTCAATTAATGACTAGAATGAAAATTTTCTAGTATAACGTAATGCTTTTTAAAAATAAAAAAATTTAAAAGTTTTATTTATATTTGCGTGTGACGATTGTAAAAAAAATAAACTTAGTTACTGAGGCAACTCAGCAAATAACTGCCCAATCGAAATTAGTAATTGAAATAGGGTAAAATTTTTCAGGGGGCTGTTTAACATATGTCAGTACTCAATGATAACACTAAATTGTCTTAACAAATCCATTTGTCGTCAGAAACAGAAACTTTCTGAACCACTCTCACATTAAGAATTTTTACTCCAAATATTTTTCGGACAAATGCGAAACTACAGTTTGCATTATTATTTGAAAAAAAGTGAAATTTTTTCGGATAACCGTGAAATAGTTTTCCATATTGATATTTGGAAGAACGAGCATAGCATGATGTAAAAAAGTAAAATATGCATATTTTCCCAAGGGAATCTGTACATGTGTCACAGAAAAGGAAGGGTAATATTTTTTATTATTAAAATGTGACAGTTGTATTCGTTTAAGCTTTTGGATGCTATGTGTCTCTGTCGATACTGTTTCGTTTTTATTTAATTTTCTTTTCTATACATCAAAAATACATTCTCAGGGACAGTTGCCATTCAATACAACTTTAAAAGCGAAAAAAAAAGTTTTGTAGATGTGATGTAGGTTCTTGAAGATAGTTTCACATTTTTACTTTCATGTGACATACACATACTGAGTCTTCCGCTTTATTTTTTTAGACAAAGATGGGTTTCGAGGAAAAGTCTCAAAAATGGCCGATTTAGGCTAGTAGAAAATATTCAGAATTTCTCCGTATATATTGAATTCTATTTTTTTTTTTTAAAAAAAAAAAAATTCTCCAATATAACCACAAAGAATAGTTTCTTCATATTTATGCACATACCACAAAAACTCACACAAAATAAAATTTAATCAATATATTCCTTTCAATATTTCTCCTGTTCTGTGTAGAATTTTCTGCTTAAAATCGAACACTTCAAACCTTTTATAAAAATGAATTTTAAATATCGATAAATATTCTTTTTGGCATAAAAAGCATATGAAATACTTTGTTTCTGAAGTAGCTATTCATAGCAGGTATTGTTATTGAAATGAATTATAGAAGGAAGGGGGAATGAATAGTTTTTTATTAAAAAAAGTATATGTTCAATGCTAAAAAAATAAAATTCATGTCTTCTCTGTGACATGGTCTATTTGAGAAACTTCCTTCAACCAATATCTGGGATTTTTGTATGACTTTATATTTATATTTCCAGCTCCTTTACAACCAAATGAAACATAGTTACGCAAATTATATAAACTTTAGAAGTGTAGCGAATAGATATAATCAAGTCGTATAAAATAGACAGATAATTGAATTTGAGGACAGAAAGGTTGCGGTAATGGAAAGGTTATGGTAACAGAAATATTGCGGTAAGAGGAAGATAACAAGGTGTGAAGGCTTTGATTTGTGCTCAGAAGTTATTTACGTGTTTGTGTGATCTATAGGAACTAGGACCCGACGCTGTCTGGCCGAAGTTTTCTCTCCCTTGATGATTAACTCACATCGGATACGATTATCTATTAAAAATAACATTTGATACATTTCTTAAGGAAATAATAAATAAACCTTCGAAAAGTAATTGACTGCATTCTTGAATTGATTTTATGTGACTATTTTAATTATTTCCTTTGTGTTTGGAATTAAGTTGAACACTTTTAATTTGGATTTAGATTAATGTTTAAGATGAAAGACGAGTCATGTAATACTGATATGAAATACCCTATACCCTACACTTGAAAGTTGTATGTTTAATTTATGTTCAGTATTTCTTTGTAGTAGCCCTTTTACACCTTATTTTTAGATTTTTTAAAATAAAAATTATGAATGTTAATTTTAATAAAAATTAATGCTACAAAACGTTAAATACAATGAGGTGAAAACGACCTCTTACACTTATTTCCCACTTTATAAACAGTCAAATGAAAAAAAAAAAAAAAAAAAACTATTACCACATTTCAGTAGCCTTATTCATCTTGTATAATTCTTTAGTTTAAATAAGAGTAATTAAGATGTTATTTTTTTAAAAAAAATCTTCAAGCATTTGTGAAAGTGTTAGTTGCAATTAAATATTATTTTAAGATTATATTATTTAAAAGTTTTGTTAAATTATTGGTGTTAATAATGTTTCAATCGAATCGTAGGCTCGCGTCCCGATTCCACTAAAGACCCTTCGTAAAGTGAGGTTAATAAATCTAGTGAGGCTCAAAATTTTATGGGGTGGAAGATAAGAGTCTGGAGACCTAGCTTAGGTGTTTACCTCATCATTTGACTGTAGTTCAAAAGTAGATCTGCTGCCAATAGATTCCGTGTTGCATTTAAGTGTGACGTTACTAAATAGCCAATTAAACAATTAAAATTAACGACATGTTAGCTTTGCATAGTATATTATTGGTAAAAGGTCTTAAGATTTTTTTGCTGCATTTGGAAGATATATAAAGATTGTATATCAATTGGCATTTCAGTATCTCTTATTGAACTGCTCTGTTAACTCTTCAATTACGATCTGATCTTTTTTATCTTTCAAATCAAAAGCTTGTAATGATAGGTGAAAAATAAGTTAAACTATTTATTTATTTTGTAACTAGTGAATATTTCATTTATAAATTGGAACGTTTATGTTCAGTTACAGTTAATGTAGTAAGCTTTATATCTTTTGTGCACAAATCTGTACTTAAATCATTTTGAAACAATTTTCTGTATGGATAAAAAATTAAGTATAATATATTGATCTATAAGAGTTATTGTGTATCATA
>BMAW01086840.1:182029-261784 GCA_019974015.1 Nephila pilipes
CTGAATATATATTTAAGCTAAATGTAATTAACATTGAAGAAAACCATAAGAAATTGAAAAGTGTTCTGGTACGCTAAAAGTGATCCAACTAAAACAATAGCCCCTTCGGGGGCTAATAAATGTTTAAGGAAGCATTTCAAATAAACATGTCTCAAAATATTTCACTTTGATAAAATTATGCCTGCGTACTCATGCATGTACGCACAGTAAGAAACATTGACTTCTTTCTGTAAAGCATGTTTTATTGCAAATGATTCAACTTTGCAGGGAAACGGTATTCTGACTCGTTTCTTAACTGCATCGCACATGCAAACGTTGCTTGTATAGTGTGACAAATTTCTTTCTGTTTTTTCCCCCTAAAAACACTCACTGTGAATGAAATAAATTTCGATAACAAAAGTAATTGGTTGATTCAAGATTAATATTTCTATAACATCTGAAGCTTTATACTATAATTTGAGATATCTGAGGGTTTTATTATATTCATACAAAAAAAAAAATAATTATTATTTAATTTTCGTGTTCAAGTTCTTTAAGACATTTTTGCATAATGTATATTAAATAATTAACTATTTATTAATTAATATGTAATTATTTTCTGTCAAATAATCAAGATTTGTTTGGTATACTAGTATCAATTCAACAATATTTTCCAAAATCTGATCCCGTAAACTAATAATTTTGACTTTCTTACATGTACATTATATTGAGTATATTTATAATATTTTTATATTACTTATGAATGAATGAATAATGACTTATGAATGACTTATGAATGAATGCTGAGCAAAGTTTTTAAAATAACAAAAAAAGTTCGTTCCATTCTCCATAACAAAATGAAAGTCGAAAAACTTCCAAGAAAATAGTTCCAACTAAATCTAAGAAGAAAATAGTTGAGTTTTTCCCCTCTAGTCTCATAAAAGTTACTTTTCTTTGACTTGATCCATTTATCTTTTCTGTATATTAAGTTTCGTTTTTTTTTTCTAGAACTTTACTTTTGTTTGCTGTTCTTTAGTTGAAGGAAGCAAGTGAGAATATCTTTCTTATGTGGGTGAATTTCTTAACTCAGCTCTATTTATTTAACAAACTTTTTAATTTACGGAACTAAAACCTTGTTTCAAACCTAGCTTTGTCTATAACACTGTAAGTGTAAAAAAACGAAAAGTTGCATAAGGAAAAGTTGTATTTGTTGGAAAAAGTGGTCATATAAAAGGTTAAATATACTAAGTGGTACTTTTAAATTTTACAGCAGTGCAAACACATATATATTTTATAAATAACTATTTATTAAGCAATTATTAACTATGATCGGAATTCAAAGTTACAATAGTAAAAAGTTACACAATATCTTATTCTTAATGTCAGAAAATCAATTTACTAGTTAATTAATTTTATTTAAAAGAACTATTTCTTCTTTTCTCTCATTAGAATGTCAATCTGTCCCTATTCTAGTACGTAAAATAACATCAGATTTGTAATTAGTATGTAAGGTATGCTAATCGAAACTCAGCGCAATTGCTCATTAATTTGGAAATATCCTGACCATTTTTACTTAATTGGCACTTGAAATGAACGATAGTAACGCAATATAAGAAAATAAATGAAAAATCAAAGGCTTCAAGAATAGTTTCGATATGAATCATCAATAATTTCATCTTCATGGAATGTGAAATGTAGGATTGTAGAGGATTATAAGGAGTACCCAAAAATATATTTAATATACTCGCACTTTTAATGATGTAAATTAGCAAAAATAAATAAGTTAAATTTTACAGACTTGTATCCATTTTTTTTATAAATTCATCAAGAGGTAAAGATATAGTATTTTGCTTTTCTTTTTTTATGAAGAATTCTATGATACATACTATGTTCTTTTCAATTGTCTTTCGTACTTTAAATATATGTTTTCTATTGGAACCGCATTAGGTCAAGAACGGTAGAAATTTATCGAGATGCATGAAGGCTTCATTCATATTCGTTATAGTCAAAATTTAACAATAAAAAAAGTGATAATGCAATGCGTATCGTTAAAAAGATAAATTTAAATGCCTTTCGAAATATGTAGAAAATAGCGACATGTATCAAAGTAAAATTATAAAACTCAGAACAAGCTATAATAAAGTGGTTATTTTTCACATAACATTGGAAAATGATTTCAATTTTTAACAAATATACCAAATAAATATGACCGTGTAAAAGCTACTGAATTAAAATGAAAATTAAAAATTAATTTTTATATTAATCAGTAGAAAATAATTTTTATAATGGTAAGAGAAACCCAGTTAGTGTTCTGCAGCAGGATGTAAAATAAGTTACTAACGTGTGTATAATGCAAAACTGTTATTGTAATTATTTCTACTTAGTAAATTTTTTATGATCTTCATTTCAAAATCCACGATATTGAATTTTTTTGCACTGTGAAATTGCAGACAATATTTATTCGTAACATATAAGCTATTTTTTAAAACTTTTAAATTCCATAAACATATTACAATTCTGAATCTTAAAATTCCCGGATTTAAATGAAAAGCTTTTATATTTTTGTTTTTGTAGGTGTAACAGATATTTTGTTTTACTTTCCTAAACATAACTTAGATCTTTTAAATAATGTAGAGTGCAAGATTCATGCTCTAATGCTAAAAGCTCTTCTTTTGAATAAAATAATTAATTATGGTACCTAAATTTACATACGGTATTTCCAGAAAAAATATGCATATAAATTTTTATTTGCTGGTCCTTTATATGATTTTAAAATTCAACTGAGAACTGTTTCCATAGAATTTACTTTCATGAAACTTTTTCAATCATTTTATTAGTAATTTATCATTACAAATGTAATTTAAAAATGTTTTAAATATTCGAAAAGTTTTGAAGTATGTAACTTTAACACCTTTGAATTAATATTTTAAATATATCTTCTTTTATTCTTGGAAATAAGAATTAGGTGTTATTCAGAACTAATTTAAGAAATAAAAGAAGATATTAAAACAAAAAAGTAAAATAACCAAATGTTTCTAGTTTTTCATCTTTTTTGAGCCTCCACTGTTATTCTGATTGCAAACAGTTGGTATTGAAATAGAACTGATTTTCTTCACACAGTTCTAAACAAAATTCGATAAGGTAAATTAAGTGAAAACATGCTATTTTATTCGTAAATTAAAATCGAACTCAAGAATTCAGCTTGAAATTAACTTTTCAAAAAATGTAATTAAATGTCACCCGCAACAAAGACACTTCCGCCATTATCTGTGGTGCCAAAGTATTAATTTCATTCAAAATTCTATGACAAGTACTTCGAAAAAGATTTACCTCTCAATGCTTTTATTAAAAATTCAGTATTGAGGAAGAAAAGGAAATGAGATAATCGAAATATTTCTATTTCAGATTTAAATTTCTAATTTGATTTTCTTTTGAAATATTTAATACACAAAACAGTTAAATTAACGAATAGAAAGAATTTCATTTATTTTATGAATAGACTCACGCAGAAACATGATTTAAAAATGGTATTAACTAAATGAAAATGCAACTTCACATTTATTGCAAATACGAGTAAATTGAATTTTTTTTATGAATATATTTTTAATCTTCGATTTCTGTAACAGTCCATAGAATTAAACATTAAAGTTTAATCACATTTGTAAGTATAAACTATAAAAAAGGATTTAATTTACAAAAATAATAATTCTTTCAAGTCTAATATTAATAATGATATTTTCACAAAAAAATTCTTTAGTGCATATATTTCCTTTTCGATGAAAATAAACTATTATGAGTAAAATAAACTAATTTTGTATTTTATATAATATTTGTTTATTGTATTTAATTAAAAAGGTGCTAAAATGCTTTATATGATTTTATTAGATTAATTATGCTCAGGAATGCAAAATGTATTGAGTATAAAGAAAAAAAATTTGATAAGAAATTTGTGAAATATTATTTAGAAACCATCAAAACGTTAACAATTATCGTTAGAAAATCTGAAGTAATGGCCTTTTAAAAATTTAAAAAGACAGCCAAACTATTTAAAAAGAGTTAAGTTTGCTTCAGTTGGCAACAGTTCAAGCAGAAGAGTGCTTTGTATTAGAATATAAATTTTAAAAATGTACAGATTAAAAAAAACTTAAATTATACTTTAACTCTGCTAGATATTTATTGAGAATCTACATTCATTTAACAAAGAAATGATATAAGATGTTATTGAAAATTTTGACCAAAATGAACGTAGCTAATAACCAAAAATTCTATTATTTTCAACAGTGCATTCCCCCCTTTTTTATGTACTTTTTAATACGTTCTTACCTACATTCTAGAAACATCTCTAGAAATTTTTTTTTAATTAGAGTGTTTATTCCTTTCAGCAGCTCAGATGTCTGAAACAGTGTATCAGTATCGTTGATTCACGTCAATAGATTAAAGGCATTGTGTATTATTTTAGCGAAGGAAAAATATCTTAAGGATAAATCAGGTGGATATGATGAATTAGGACATATAGTGATGTTGTTATAAGCCCAAAACTCTTATTAAGAAGTGACAAGTGACGAAGTGTATCATTCAGAGGCTGCAAAATATATTTTTTTCCGATTGTGGAATTTTTTTAATGATTGAATTATTTCAAAGAAAATATTAAATTCAATATTAATTTTATAAATGTCAGTTACTCTCCCTATATAAATAATTTCTCAAATTCCCCAAATATTCCCTTACATTTAAAATGTTAAATAGCAACCTGAGCATTCTGCATTTTAAAATAAAATTTCTCAAACCATTTATAAACCGTTTATTAAATAATTGCACTTTTTCTTAGAAGCAGTTCATTTCATCAATTTTCTAATATAAAAGTAAAATTCCAAAGTTTCTTTTTTCCCCCTGTTTTTTACAACAAGTGAAGAAATTATGCATCTACTTGTATGATTACTGTAAATCCAAAATATTTTAAATTTATTTGACGAGACAGAAAATGATTATATAATACTCATTAATTTTTATCGTATTTTCAGGTTAAAAAAACCTGTTTTCTCTCATGTATTTCTACTTCAAGTTTTTGAAGTCGGTGACAAACAAGGAGAAATTAGTGTTTATGATTTTCCATCTTTGAGGTAAATTAAGTGCACCATAACTTTAGTATAAATTTAATTATATATTTATATTCAGTTCTTCATAAAGTTTCACTGATTTAACTTTCTTAATTTATCCGCGTCATTTAACATAATTTTTGTTGTAATTTTTTCTAAGCAGTCTTTAGTAAAATAAAATATGATTAAAAATTTTGAATATTGAAATTTCTCATGAAGTTTTCCTTATCAGCAAGAATCAATGAAATTTAATTCTTTATCATAAGTAATTTCCTTTTTGATCCATTTTTGAAAATTGCTTTTTGTTAAGAATTTGATCTTCATACGAAATAAGGATACTGCTTTTTTTACATGTTATAAATCAATAAAAAAATATTTATTGGCATCCACGTAACTTGGTATTCATGTATAATGCAGTTTATAAAATGTGGCTCATTTTCGTACAACGTGATCTACAAATTTTTATATCGTTTCTTTACACATATTTCTACCAAGAAACTAAACGTTTTTTGTTGCACAAGTAGCGCTTTACGTAAAATTTATTAACATACGTGGTGAAAACTATTCATTTATATATTACAGAATGGTAACATACAGACACGCATGAAATATTAAGAGTATAATGGCATCGTATTACATGTCTCCTCTGTTACCTTATAAATGTTATTCTAATATCTAAAATTCACTTTACGTTCAAACACAGATTAAGTAATTAAAAAAGTTATCTGAATTATATGTTTATTTAATGTGAATAGTATGTTTCGTTTTATAAATTTCTTCTCCTTAAAAAGCTCTATAATCTTTCTAAGAATGCTCCTAATGGGGATAAGATGCGAGTTGATTTTGCAATTGCTCCGACAGCGTTGAGTCACAAACTCCTCAGCTTTACCAACCTGAATACTTCCGCATAAATTCCATCAGCATTGTTCTTACTACCGTAACCTTAGTAATCATTTCATTTTTTTGACAGTTTCATACACCTCGATTGTATCAGTTCACTGCAGTTCCGAAGTTTATTTAATTTGCATCACGTTTCATTTGATTGGGAAGGAGATGGAAACTTAAATATAAAACTGCAATGAAACTCTAGATGTTAGTCAGAGGGAAGTATCGAGAATAACCCTTGTTATAATAAATAGATATTTCTATTATTATATACATTTTTATTAAATTAAATAAACTAAAAGTTCCAAAACATTACTCGTCCGTTTTAAAATTTAATTTATTAAAGCATTTATTTCCGTATTATATTTATTTTTATTATGAGTTTATAAACGTTTCTAGGGCGTACAATAATAATGAAATGCCATGAACATACAATAAATGAGTATTTATTGCATGTTCGTATCATTTTATTTGTTATAGAACAAAAAGAATAAAAAAGTACAAAAACGTCTTATATTTGAAATATAATTAATCTTTGTTGAAATAAATTACGAAATCCACGATTTGTTTCTTACTCTAAAGTTTTATTTATCTTTAAAGTGGTATGTTATAAACCTCAAATCTAATTTCTAAATTTTATTCTTTATATACTTTTTACATTTTTCATAATTTTCCTGTAAATAAATAAAAAAGCAGAAAATGTATGCCATGATTTGAAGGACGTACACTGTGGTACATTAAACAAAACCCACTTACACCATGAGCTCTCCCAACGTGAAATATTTTAAGAACCTAAATTAAGATTTATACATAGACTTTCTATTATTGTAAACAGTACTTGTAAAATGAGTATAAAGTATTTGAATCTATACTGTCGAACATTAAACCAGAGCAATATATAATGCCATATTTCCAACGTAAAATAGTTCCAAGAGCCTAATTTAAGAGTTATACAATGGCAACTTGGTCTTAGTATCTTAGAAAGTTCTTGCAAAATCTATGATACTATTTATTCTGGTTTCCTAAATTGTGTAATTTTCTCTACAAATAAAACCAGCCTTAAGCCGAAACCGTAATACATAAATACATCATCAATAACCTCACGTTTTCGTAGATAAGAATAAGTCCTAGGAAATACCCGTTTCGATTAGAATCTGATAATCTAAGGGATATCTATGTTCCGGTCATCTAAGAAAAGAGAGTTAGAAGTGGGATCTTTACTGATTAAGAAGGTTTTCGGTCACTAATGACCACCAAATAGGGATTTTGGGAAAGACTTCTGGTTCAATCCTTTCCGTACAGACTTAGAAACAGTAACCTGAGTAAGTGATGAAATATAGTAACTTTTGTTACAGGATGTTGCCATTAACGAGACTGGATTTCCCAAGATGTTCCTGAAAATGATGTGTAATTTTATCGTGTTTCCATGTTGAGGGTTATATATGTGGTAGGGGGATGTTAAAAATATGATTACTAAAATGGCTGCTTTTTTACGTCAAAATTTATTTGGAAATGATCATGAGCAGAGCTTTTTATTTCTTTCATAACATTACAAAATGTATATTTTAAGCTCATTATTTTATAGTAAATCACTATAAATAATGATCATGTTAGGAAAAAATATAATTATAAAACGAGATGATATTCTTATGAACGAAAATAAAAGGAGTTACAATTACATCCGAAGTTCGAGGAAAAACGGTGAAATTAAAATTTTTACTCTACAAAAGCTTTTTATAAACTTATTCCCTATTTGTTATTAATTTAGGTGTTCATGGCCTAGTAACTGAATTAGGATCTTCAAGATTAGTGGTCATGTGTTCTAGCATTTAAATACATTTAAAGCATTAAGTTCCACAAAAGAACACTATTTAATATAATGAGATATTTGTCTGTTATATTTTAATCATTTGAACTACAAAATCTTCAGATACTGGAAGCCTAAAAGGTAATGTTTATTTTTGAGACCTTAATCAGTCAGTTACAGCAATATCCGTTTGTAATAGCTCTTTGTATTGGTCAATTACGTTATTAATAAAAACATTTATTTGAAATTTGTGACGGGTCTATCCGCGACCTTGTCACTAATAGTCCTCTTGGGGAATTTGCACTCCTCAACAATTATCTGTATCAGAGGGCTTCCTCCGAAGAAGAGAACGGAAACATGCAAATTAAGACTGATATTTGTATATATACTGTAAGCTTTCAAGAAAGAGGGGAGAGAGAGGAGGGAGAGATAGCATAGATTTTTTTTTCTATTTGAATTGTTCTGTAAATTTGTTGCTTGAGCTGTCAATAAAGTAAATTGTTTTAGAAATGTTGACCTTTCCTTCCATTCCTTCCATACTGTCCGACCAAATATTCTCACAAATTGACAATTCAATTTAATTTAAAGTTAATTTTATTTTCTATTAAAAAGATAGCGTATACAATTTCAAATGGAATGCGGTAATTTACTAACTTTTAATTAAAACTTTAATCACTATGTACACTAGTGTTTAAGAGTTAAGTATAACTGGTAATTTTTTGTCAATAATGAAGGAAATTTAAGTCAGATTGGCGGAAAGCGTAATATGCGAGTGTACAACATTTACAAAGTAAGAAAAAAAATTCGAAAGAAAAAAAGATTGTAACCACTTTTATTACTCAAATAAACTATTTGGAAGAAAAGTAAGTAAAAGAGATATTCACACTTAAGTGAAAAACAAATGGAATTAAAAGGTGATGCTGCACTTTACTAAGATATCGAGTAATCTCTGACAGCCAGACACGTTGCACAATGGATTCCCATACATGCCATGAAGCTGTGGAAAATATTGTGAGCTCTGGCAGTTCCAAACATCACGAAGAGCTGGAATGAAGCCTTGTGGGGATGAAAGGGGTGTAAATTGACTCACGAGCATATTCCACACTTTCTCGATGAGTTTTAGATCTAGGGTGCTAGCTGACTTCACCATGACTTAGGTATTTTTTGTTTCAAAGAAATCACTGATCAGTCTCGTTTAGTGACAAATTGTGTTATCATCCATAGATATGAAGTCAGGACTGACATCATCTCGAAAAAGGTAAGTATAAGGTTCAAAAATTTCATCTCTACATCTTTTAGCAGCCACAGATATTCCGCCTGAAAGATACTGAGATTTGTTCGACCATACAGCATGATGCTTGCTAACACCATGCGACGGAAAACGATATCTTTTCGTGATATTTCCCGGGAGAAAACGTGTTCCAAGTTCTCGTGGTATATTTAGCTGTGAGAATTAAGCTTCAAACCAAAGCGAGGTTCGATATTGAAAATCACGTTGATTCACTGTCCCAAACTCCTGTTGAAACAAGCATGGTTATGCATAAATGTAAGAGGAATGCAAACACGAAACCTGTCTGAATTGCTTATGCTTAATGATCTGTTTATCAGCGTTACGAAGTGAATAGGTGATTTGTGCATTGTGACTAAAATGTTTTGCAAATTAAAAAAAAAGACAAAAGAAAACAAAGTTTTACTTTATACCAGATGAATCTTTATAAAATATTTCTAACAAATTCACCAATATATACTTAATACATGTTTTCATATTTTACGATATATCCCTCATTTTTAAGCAGTGTTGTTTTAAAAATTACAATATAACCCAATATTTTCCCTTTTTTTCTCTTTATATATAAATGTGATTGGATTTAATAGAGAATGCGCTAACAAAAAGGAAGCAGAAAACTACATTAGACCTAATAGAGATAGAATTCAATATAAAAAATCTTGAATTTCACTATTCACTAAATTATGTATATTTACAAAAATATGTAATGAAATATAGCATACTTGTATCTTTAGTTTTAGAGCCATGTTTATACAAAAATATATAATTCACAAAGTCGATATGAGGGATTTCATATACGTCTGTTAGTAATGGATTTATAATGATACTATTTGCTTAACTGATGAAAGTAATAAAATATTTTAAAATGTGATAAGTGTTAGATTAAAATGTTGAAATAAATGTCATTTATCTACAAAAAAAAAGTGCTACACACTGAGGAATACAAGAAACTTTCCGCAAAGGATAACAAAAAAAAGTATAACTAATTTAACAAGCTTATGTATAATCGTATGAAGAGAATGATAAAATACATTTTTCAAATAAAGTAAACGATTGATTAAAACTTTAATATCTTAATATATTGAAAGTTTGATGCATTATTAAATAAAACTTTCCATTTAATCGGCGCTTATTTTTCCACTATAAAATATTTATTAAGATAAGGAATTTTGTAAGCCTTCAAATATGGTAGTTGGGAGTTTTTATTAGTCATTCTAAATGGGGAAAAATTCTTCACCGTCAATTAAGTGTTCTTCGACTGTCTAATGAGATTTATCAGCTAATTAATCTCACGAATCCGATACCAGAACTTATTTCAAATAATTAAATTTACAATACTTAACTTTTCGATTAGAAGTATGATCGGAAAATCAATTATCGAGGAACATAATGCTATTAGGAAAAAAACTCACGCTCAAGCGAAGCGAATTATTCCTCTAAATGGTAATTAAAGGAATTAAATTATGCCTGAAATTCAAGAAAAAACTGCAGAAGGGTAATTTTGCTTTGCCTGAAAATGTAAAGCATAATTTTTCCGCTAATATGTCTTATGATGAAAATAATACTTGCGTATAAGGTAGTTATAATATCTTAATTTGTGTGTGTTTGAGATCCTCGTTTTTGCAATTCCGTAATAATTAATTTGATGAAGTGTAACTTGTGTTTTATCTTCTAGAGTATTTAGTAATTTTGTATTACTTCAATTGAGCAATTTCCTGCTTAATTTTAGCACCGATGAATCGGAATTGTTACTAAAATACTAGTGAAACAAATGGTCTACATTTTCCAAAATAACGACTTTTTTTTTAAAAAAAAATGTATTTAAGAAAATTAGAAATTATTTAATGAAAAATAAGAATGTACATAATAATAAATAGGTGTATTTAAACCTGACCGTTTGTGTGAATGATAGTGAGATAGAAACAATTAAGAAAGAACTATTAATATGAATATTATTATAAGAATTTTTTGAAAGAAAAAAATACAAAGTGCTCAAAACTAACTCATTGTCTGACAATAGTTTTCTAACTGTGCTAGGATTCACAGTTGGAGGTTGCCTAAATGAAAGCCTAAAGAGAACCCTGAATATAAGTATCATTTTAAAAACAATTTTGCCAAATACAAGCAAAAATAAGAAATCGGTTGTGAGACATTATTGAGCTAAATCCAAACATTGAATTTGCAATTAGTCTATAGCTGAATTAAAATTTTTCACCATGCTGTCATAGGATTCTCTCAACCACAACCTAATTTAATATTCTTATTTTTTCTCTTTTTAATTATCCTAGTGTCTTTCTTTAAAAAAATATTTAGTATTATAATAATTCCTAAAATTATTACATATGTTTGATAATTAATTATTTGCATCGATAATATGTTTTCAGATGCTTAAAATGTCTACATAAATATTCAAATTTCTATTTGAAATGATTGATTTTGATTTTATCGCCACTTAGAAACTTTTTCAATGGCCAAAGGTACGTTAACGAGGTACTTTGAGCAATGCCCATTTATTTTGTGAACACCCATCTTAGTCCTTTATTTCAGCAAGACAGCGTTCGTGTTGCTATTTTGTCTCGTAATTTCAGATACTTTGCCATGGCCAGCAGCATTGTCAGTTTTACCACCCATAGTGATCTTATGAGATACTATAGGCTACTTTGTTAAGACTCCACCATTACCACAAAATTTGCAGGATTTACAGTCCAAAATTCAACCAGCATGAGATGAGTTGAGTCCTGACATCGTTACAAGCGTCTAAGACTCTATGCCACGATGTGTGGCAGAACATATTAGAAATATTGACGGCCCAACATCTTATTGAGAATTGTAATGATTTTGCGTTTTGATAAATAAACTTTGTCCCTTAAAATTCAGTTGAAGTTAAAAAAATTAAATTTTTATGAATTAGTAAATTAATTCAAAATTCCCTATTCTTTCTATGTGTTTTAGAATCTAAAATTTACTGAATATTGAAAATGAATGGATACTTGGGTAATTTTCAATATAAAAAATGGAAGAAAATGTTAAAATGTTCTATTGGGGCAGCGGTAACCCCAGTAGTCATGGTCGAAGACTCACGGTCGGCAGTTTTCGTCAAGTCGTGAGTTCGAGCCTTGATGTCACTAAAGACCCACCGTGTAGCCGGAGCTGATGCACGTTAAATCAATTGATACTCAAAGTCCTTTAGTTGGTGCGGTGTAAGAGAGAGAGAGATGTCAGCTCAAGTGTCATCTTTGTCACTTGAAAGAGGTTCAAAATTACTTTGTCCGTAAACAAAAGCCCCAATTGCTGTCACCAATTTGACAAAGTAAAATTTATGTTCCTGTGGTTCTATTGGAGATGCTAACCACTACGTTATCTCTATTGTTCTTTTACTAGGGTTTTTCCTTTAAACTGCTCCATTGTTGGAACGAAATCTATTTGGCTCAGATCCGTTTGGGAAAATCCTTACTTGTATTTCAAGCTTAAATCTAGTTTTCTTGCCGCTCGTAAAATTACACAACAAATTTCTTAATTGTTTCAATTTCTTATTACATTTCTTAATATCTCAATTTTCCTTAATTTGTAATTAATATAGTACACTTTGTATATATGTACATATTTTATCCAATACTTTAATTTTGCTCACGAGTTTATAAAAGCGTATGTATTGTGCCATTTAGCCTATAATACATCTTAATTCTGAAAGAAAACTCTTGCTGTTGTCCTTTTTTAAAATTCCAGTCATGTACGTTTTCTACTCTGTAAAATGGATTAAAATTTTTTTTACTTTTGATTTTGAAATTATGTAACATCTTATGCTCTTTTGTTTTTAATTCCTGAATGCAGGGGGGATTATCTCCCGGGGGGGTGCCGGTTTATAGCTCTAAGCCTCTTTTGAGGAGCTGGGTCCCGTTGGGTATTCTGCCAATAGTCCTCCTGTTTTTTCTAGTGTGACGTTAATAAACCCAAACCAAACTATAATTTTCTTTTTTGGAAAGCGTTAGATTTTAAATATGTATTAGAAGTAACATTTTTAACGTTTATAAACTACAAATAAATAAATCACCGTTGCATTAGAATACATTTTCCGAGACAACATTACAATGCTCCTAAGATC
Organism: Nephila pilipes; assembly: GCA_019974015.1. Lineage (NCBI taxonomy): Eukaryota > Metazoa > Arthropoda > Arachnida > Araneae > Nephilidae > Nephila > Nephila pilipes. The sequence continues at coordinate 195,187 of BMAW01086840.1, forward strand.
GATGGAAAATGTGCTATTTAAATTTTTTATTCGCATATTTGGTTTCTACATTAAAGAAACAAAATAGTATTTTCGATTTAATCTTATAAAAAAATTTAAAAATAGGAATAATACACTTAAGCCTCTTTATTTGAATTCGTTTGCAAATAATGGTATCAAAGTATTCCTCGTCGTCTGAGTGCTTTTTTTCAAAAGAAGGAACTGTACACCAGTGTGATTTGGAATGGAATATATTGATCAACTTCCAACTCTCGTTATCCCATTTCTTCTTCTTTGATTAAACCTCTTGATTTAGAATGCTGAGAGAAGTTTTAAAACTTAAAGCCTCTAGTCATGTTAGGAATTTACATACGTTTGGAAAAAAAAAAAAGAAAAAGACTCCGATTCGCTATTTTTTGCTTGTTTCATTCTGCTTGTCCTTTCACCGAATTACAGTAATTTGGTTTTGTGTAACGGAATGATGTAGGGGACGAAGAAAGGGCGGAAGACTCATATAAGTGGAAAGCCTTAGGCTGGATCAAAAGAAACTCGTGTTATTCTGCTGGCGATTTTCTTCCTTCGCATTCTTTTTCGTCATTTAATAAGAAAGTATGGAAAAGTATCGATCGAAGAGCATTTAATAATGCATAAGTGGATAACGATGTTTAATCAGAAGCTTATGAATGATTTGGAAAGAGGATTAGTTACAGATTCTAATTTTATTCCATTTGTTAACTTATTAGGTATGGAAATATCTTTCTTTTGTTATTATATTTAGCTCGCACATTCTTCCTTTTCTCTTACAGTAACTTTGAATAACAAAGAGGAATTTTCCCATAACTTCTTACCTCATAACAGTCATTCTTTGTTTTTGATTGATTTATTAGAATTATTTGAGTTTAAAAGAACTCAAACTTCATTAATTGTTAAATAATAAATAATCTAAAGAAAGTTTTTATTTTCAGTTTGTTGAAAATAGTATTACAATTAATATAATTGCAACGCGATTAAGCAAAATTTGCAACTACCATATTTATTTCTTAGAACTATCTTTAATTCGAAAGTAGTTTAGTTTATAAAAAAGAAGGATTTATTTCTTTGAATAAAATTTATGTATATCACCAGATAATTTTTCAGACTTTTGAATCCATTTCACCAAGAGAAAAATCTGTGCAACTGAAATTCCTTATAATAATTAAACATTCAGAAAATTAAGTAAGGGTATTCTTGAAAAGACGGCTCATTTTTCTAGTTAAATATTTTCACTAATTTTATAACAAAACGCTCCTCGCTTTAATTTAAACTCCTTAAATTTAAAAAGGAAACACAAAAATTTACATTTAACGCGCATCGAAGAAATACAGTCAGAAACCTTCCAAATGTTGTAAAATTTTTCAGAAATTTTTAATTGATTATATACAGAAGAACTTATAAGGGTTTATTTTTACACGTTTTCAACACAGAGATGAATATAAATTAAATTATTTACGAGTCATAGTTTATTTCTTTTTTCAATAAAAGTCTCTGTATTTAATTTTGGCTTTGTGAAATGTTTCTCAAAAATATTTCTAATTATATTGTTACTTACATTTGTGTTGTGCATACATGCATTACCAATAAAAGAATTTAATACTTTGCTGAAACCGCTAATCGAATGGTTTCTTGACTGGATTCTGAAACTTTTTCTTATATGTTCTTGATTGTATTCCGAAGGAAATACATTCCTTCATTTATTAACAAGTGTATCTTAGAATAATTCAACTGACTGCTATAAAATGCAAAGTAATTATTTGCTTAGCAACTGTTAAGGTGAAAAAAGTTATTCAGGAATTCAAACTCAGAATCAAATTCTTTCATTATGTGTGTGAGGTACTGATTTTAAATAAACTATTACAGTAACTAAATCTTTAAAACTTATTTTATACCTTTGAAAATAAGATATTTATTCCTTGTATTCAAATAATACACATTGAAAATTCAATTCCATCAAATTTTATAACAGACGCAAGTTTTTGGTTGTATTTTACAGAAATTCATTCGTCAATGGATTGCGGTATTTTCTCTGTTACTTTTTTTTATTTACACTACTAAAATATATTTACAATTTGAAAATGCATGTATATTTACAACAAATATAAGAAAATAAGTCTTGGGAGCATTATATATTGATATCAAACATATATGTTTAGTACACGCAAGAAGAAATTGTACAATAAAATATCCTTAGTTCATATTCAACTTTGTATATCATATTTTCTCTTAGCAGCTGAATTCCATGTATGTTTATTCAAGATTTGTTTTAGAATATTTGAATTGTTTTTAGTTTTTTCCGACATTTGTAAATTCAAATACTGGAAGTGAAATTTTGGCATAAAATTTATATATATACACACACAAGAAATTTTCATGTATAGACAATTTATGTTTTATTTCTCTTTTTTTAAAAAAGTTACATTTCTATTATTGTTTCCTTTTGAGAGAAACAATTTAAAATGCATTTGGGAGCATTTCTTAAACTATTCGGAACTTAAGAGATGCTCGAATGAGAAAATTTTCTTGCTTTTAGGAAGGAAAATTGTTTCGTGATTTCAAACGTTAAAGGCAACGGTTCAGTTTTCACAGCTTTCAGTTTGTAATATTAAAAACGCTATTTTATTATGCATTAAACATTCAAAAGATTCATTAGGGTGATTCATATATTCGAAATGTTTTTAATCATCAGATTTAATGTAAAATAAATAACTATTAACAGAAGATTTTTAACTGAATTCCATAATCATCTTATATTGAATGTTGTATGAGTTTTTTGGTATATGACTACTGTAATACATAAACGCCAGTTATTATTTTATGAATTTTAAATATATAAATAATAATTATTCTGTAAAATATTATTCGTTTTCGCTTTTAATAAATATTTAAATTCAAAATGGAAATTTTAAATATAAGTAAATAAATTAAACTTTGATTTTCTACAAACTACAAAACATCAAAAAATTAATGCTAAGTTATTATTAATAACTTTCGATCTTACAGAATAAGATAATGCATTAAGTAATCAATAAAAATATTAAACAGTGAAATGAAAACTCAGCATTTGGTTCTTAAATAGTTGAATGCATATTCTAAATTTTACTGTTTTTCATTCCTAATGTATATGTAACTCGAATTTAATTACCCAGATTAGTAGTATATATGCACGTACGTTATTTGTAGTATCCTATGCAATGTTAAATGCTAAATTTTATTCAGATTATCAAAACAAAATCTATTATATAGATCGACCACGACAACAGGAGCCCTAAATCCTCCACTTGTAAAAATGTATTAATTCTATTACAAGTAGAAACGGAAGAAAGTATTTCAAATCAGGAATAATTATAAATATAATGTAAATATTTAAAGTAATTTTTTTTAATATATAAGGAATTTTTTATTTTTATGATTCTAGTAAGGTGGCATTGGCGTGGCGACTTACTAAATAGATACAATTTTCCATTCTTTCCACTTAAGTTACGAGTAGTACAAATATATACCACGTGACACAAATGGTTAAAATGGATCGGTGGTCGATTCACTCATTTTATCAATAGAAAATTTTAAGATTAAGGGGAAAGCAAATTTTAAGATCACGCGCTACACATATGAACAGAAAGTGCTATCTAAAAAGTATCAACATTTTCAGATTAAATTCAAATAAATAACACGAGAGGTTAAAATACCAAATTTTTACCACATTATTAAATAAATGTTTTAGTTAATTTTGATTAGTGAAGAAATAATACAAAAAAATGAAGGTAAGTTAAGAAAAGATAAAGGAAACGGTATTTTCAGTCATATATTGCAAATAAAATTTGTAATGGTGATAGATTTTAAATTTGAACCAAGTTATTAATTTTTTTGAATGATTTTGTATGCATTCCATTATCTAAGTTTCAGATTTATCAGATAATAGCTCAAATATCAAAAAATAAAACATTAAAAGAAATGTTTTCGGGTTGATGATTATGAAATATTGAAAAATCATTAGATTTACTTTTTTTTTCGCTTCTTTACTTACTTGATTAATCCTTCCATTTACTTATCTTACAACCTCATGATTTTGTTTTAATTCTTCTTGTATGTATGTTAATTTCTTCCAATAAAGAAAGGCATTCGAACATTACTGTTTAAAGCTGACTGTTGAGCCAGTCACAGTTTTAAAAATGAGAATATTTTTGACATACTTTTTGAAAGTAATGCATTCACTGAAAAGCATCAAGCTTAAATTTCTTGTACATGACATTTCATTATATTTTATGGATCTTTTTTTTTATGAACATTTGGAAGTGGTTTTCAGATATTAAGATATGTTTTTTTCGTAATTACAAGCAGTTTTGAAACGTAGTTAACAAATGTTTCTTACTTTAAACCTAAAAAGAAATATTTTAGTTTATTTTGAATGGTAATTATCTAATGATATTTACAATTTGAAAAATTTTTGTTTATGAGTTGACAATTTAAACAAATTACACAATTAAATGAAACTGCTATTTATACTATCATACAATTTCGCTTGATGTTTGGCATTGGTGAAATATGTATTTTGTGCAGAGAAAAGAAATGTGTCATGTTGCCCTGCAACTCCATGAAATTAGTTTGAAAACTCTTGTACCTTTTTAATATTTTGCATCAACAGTAAAAATTAATAGCAATCAATAATATAGTACATAAGACTGAAGTTAAATATAGTAGACATTGATCAAAAATCGAGAGATTAATTAAGAATTTCTGCGAATCAGATTATGAGTACATCATATTAAGAACAAGAAATATTGATATTAGTACAAGAATATCAGAAGGAGATAATTAAGTACATACAAGATCCGTATAATAAATTAAGGAGCATTCGAACCAACATTCGCGACTTACTCACAATGACTTTTTTGATTGATTATTCCTCAATGTCCCACTTAGAAGAAGCTTGAGATATTTGTCTACAGGTCTCATAAATTTGAATCTAGGTCAATTAATGAGGACGACACCTGAGCTAGTATCGTCTCGCCAAACTTCCACATCATGTTAATGGGAGGACTTGAAACTTCAACAAATTTAACGTGAATCAGCTCTGCTAAACAGTGGGTTACCCACAACAGTGTACATGACTCAAAATAATTCTTATTAGTTAAAGACATTGCTTTATGTTTTTTTTTTCATATAATAATAATCAAATATGTGCGGGGTGATCACAATGAATGCATTGACCATCATCACAAGGAGGCATGAATAAACTTAGCAATTAGAACAAGTAAATAAAAGTTTATGCATTTAAAGACGGGCCTACACATAGAGAGGCTTAGATTGCAGAGAGTTTCGTGATAATGTAAGAGTAACGATAAATCATTGCTTTAAGAACTGACAAAAAACAATCGTTACAGTCAAAAGGCAATAACAAAGAATTACTAAATATTAATTGCTTAATATTTTATACGATGATTAACAGAAATCCATGTAAGATTTTCTTATAAATTTAATTTTGAAATTATTGGCCTCATGCAACATATACTTATCATATATAACCACTGAACCTGTGAAAAATCCATAAAGTATCCATTGTTGTCTTACAAGTATAATGATTACCTGTGGAAATTTGTCGTTGCATAGGACGTTCTTTGCAAAGTTTCACAAACTTTACTTTAAACGTTTAAACTCATCGATTAAATCTAAGTTTACATATGAAATCGAATTATATTTCCTTTTGCACCTGAATCCTTTCATGAACAAATCTGCAACATACAAATTGATACATACAAATATATGAACTAAGATTTGTTTCCATATTCTTGAATTTTTTTTCTTGTTAAATAAATCGATTAATTCATATAATATCTTTTTGGAATTCGGCAATTTTAATTTTTATTTCCTTAAATACTTTGAACAGCGTATGATTATCTAAACAGCTAATTAAATGAGTAGAAAGTAACTATTTTACTTATGTTATCTAAATAAAAAGATACGTACACCTTATTCGTTTGCAAAATATTAACCAATGCAGTGATTTGTTAGAAGTCAAGAGTTGTGATTATTCCTATCCAAAATAAATTGACTGAATGAGAGCTTTAATTTTCCAATGGCATCATAATTTATCTCAGCATATTGCAATTAGTAAAAATTCGATATACACTCCCATCACGTGCATGAATGAATCGAATTCAGAACGAACTTCATTAACAATTCTACTTGCTTCATTGACGAGCATTGTAGGTCATTCAAATTAATTTGTGAGTGAAGGAAGGTTTAATATACCATTTAATCAATTCGATGTAGCTCCTCTAACGAATACACAAGGACTTTTTATAAATAAGAGCTAAATGTTTGAAGCTCTTTTATTGAATTCTGAAGAGATTGGATTAGCTGAGCTATGTTATGAATATTTCAAAGTAATTATGTTTTATTGGTATTTATTACGTAAAATGCTTCTCAAAAATCGCATTATATATAGAGTCAAATTTAAGGAAAGAATACCAAGAGTAATTTTGTGGGCTTATTACATAAGGTATCAGTGGTAAAATTATTATATTTTTAAAAAAATATTTCGAATAATTCACAATAGTTTTCCTATGTACAGCAATATTTTTCTCTCCTTTTCTTCAGTTAATTACTGAAATTTCCTGGAGAAGAAATATATAATTTAAATGAAAAAGATTCGAAATTGTTGATTACAAGATAGCGTGGGGAGCACACATTTACTATCCAAGTTTATTACAAAATGTTTGGTTTTTACTATTGATTCTATACAATAAGTTCTTTAATGGTTTAGTGTACAAAATTCCTAAGATATGAAATCAAACTCTTCTCTTCCAACAAACAACTAAATACAAATTTAATTACAATTTTAATGATATTCATAGATAAAATAGGCATGATTCAAATATTTTGCATTATAAACTTATATTGTGCATGTTATGTCAACAACACAATTATTAAAAAAGTTTTATTAAGAGGTTGAAAAATAAAACCAATATTGGTTACCTTTTCCTTCTTTAGACTAATTTAAACACCACAGAGCTCATTCTATTAAGTTTTTATTGTAAAGTGTATAAAATATCATGAGGTATAATTGAATAGTCTTTTTTTAAAATAAAAATTCGGAAAAGATATAATTTATTAACGTCTGTTAAGAAATTATGTATTTACTTACATTTGAAAATTGTTATTTATTTATTTCTATTCAAGATATATTATTTATTTAAATCTTATGAGAAAGTTGTTCTATTTTACTTTATTACATTGGTCATATAAATTTATAGATAATGTAAGACATTAGATGACTTTTAATAGGAGTGCACAAAGCTTAATTAGCAAATCGAATGTCAAACTAGAAAATGAAAAACCAAACAGATTTAGATATTAGAAACCATGGATTCTATACGTTTCAAATGAATTTTAATTATGTATTTTTAATGCTTTCAATATGTTTATTTCCAAACATTCGGAAAAATTCAGCAACGGAAATATATAATTTAATTTATTTTAAGAAAGATATATTGAATTTAACTCACATTAAAAAATATTTTATATCCGCTTAACCATAATGGACAGCGTTATGGTGTCATTAAGAATGAAAATAATTTATTCGACTTGAAAATAAATAAGATATTGGAACACGATTTGATTACAATTCAATAAATTTATTGAATAATTTTAGAATAATTCCACGTGCAGACCATAATTACTCCTTTTTTGAATGAATACGATCTACTCCTTCAAATAAAGAAAGTTTTTGCGCAAATTTTGATTAGTGGAAGAAGCAAATTTTATTCCTTGACTCTAGAATCACAGAATAAAAATTATAAACTAATGTTGGCAACATATAATGCGATAATTAGGGTGAAGAATTCTGGATATTTAGTCAAAAGCCACAAAGCGTATTTGGCTCTTTCTGAAATTTATAGTCTTGCAAATATTTTGTTACAGAACGAAAATTCGTAGCAATATAAAAACTGTTGAAAGTATTAAATAATATCGTTGCGAAACGACTTATTTTAATTCAATAACATAAGATATTTCCTTTGGAAGCATAATTAAGGTTTCTTTATTTATTATCTGCTTTCCTTTCCCCTTATAAGCTCGTTTGCTTGCACCTAGCATTTGTGTTTCGCACAGTTAGGTCCCCCACGAGAACTCAGTTCCATAAATACTGTATGACTAACTAATCAATTAATCCAGCTAAAGCAGAGTCCACAGTTGGACAATAAGCGAAGGTCGTGATTTTTGAAATCACGACCTTCGCGTGTCTTGAAACTTATTGACTTAGATTCAATTTTTAGTGTGTGATTTAATTTTTTCTCTTAAAATAAAAGTTTATTAGTTTTGAAATATTTAATTTTTAATGTGACTTTTATTTCAATTTATCAAAAGTTTCAGAAGGAAACTTAATTAAAAGGTGAAATTGTCTAAGCAAAAGAAAACCATTTTTAAGAATGGTTATGTGTTTAACCAAATGAATCTCCACATGGAAAGGATCAATGTTAAAATCAATGAATTCAGTGAATCAATTTAATTTGTGAAGATGCTATGAAGTTATTGGGGTAAAATTGTTTTTTCATTTCATTTTAAGCAATGAACTTAAGTTTTCTTTTAGTTTTCCGTACTGTTGAGTAAATATTACAGTTTTATGAAAAGGGGTGTCTTATTTTTGATGATTAGAGAACATTATCTTGCTTCAAAAATAATTAATGTGTTCCTAAATTTAACTTCATCGTAAAACTTCTAAGAGTTTCGGCTTATTTTCTGAAACTAGTTAAAGTAAGCTAAGCCCTAATTACGCAAACAAAAATTAGACGGTGCGTAGACTCGAAGTGCCACTTAACTCCAATCCACAATGCTTTCATAACCGCAATAAATTTAAAACTTTTTCTGAAAGTTTTCACAAACAACATCGGTATAAGAAGAAAATAATCTTCTTATGAAACATATGGTCACGTTTTGAATTCCTAAAGTTTTCACTTGCGTGAGCTTAAAGAAAAAAAATTTTTTTGAAGAAAAGTAATCAGAAGCCCTTTTCTACAAAATCTTTCGTCAGAGGATAAATTTTACTTTTCTTCAAGCACAAATAATTTTTATCACAAAGGGCAAAAAAAGACATTTTTAAAGGAATAATGCTCTTTTAAATATAAATATAAAAAGGCTTTACACTATTGGAAAGCGTAATAAATTTTTTCAAGTATAAAAGCGGATTGGTTCGCTAGAATAAGAGAAAATTGAATGTATTTCTTACATAAAAAAAGTTTAATCTTTTAATTAAATTGATACCTTTTTCGACCGGTAAGAAAAAGTATTAATTTTTAATGTCATAGTTGTATTTATGTCAAGAATTTTATATTTTTAACTCCAGATACAGTTTTTTTTACCTTGATACAAATAAATTATTAATGTAAAAGTAATTTTTTGAAAACACATATGAGGACAGCTCAAAAAGTACCCGTATTAGGAATAGTAATGGAGCAATGTACTAGAGTATTATTCACTGATATTTTCTTTTCTTCTAAGAAGTTATTGAGTATGATCAGCGTCACATACCTTCCCCCCCCCCCCGGAAAAAAAACAACAACAACTGAAAACGCCTTCATAATTTTTCTAGTCGATGAAAACGGCCTTAGAGTAGATTTATCGGTGGTAGTCTAGTGTTTTAATAATTGTTTGTTTTCTGGAGTATAATGAGAAATCCAAATGTTATGACGCAACAAGATGGCCCATGTGATAACACGACTATTCAACTTGGCAGCAATCAAATTTTTATTTGGCATCAAACGGCAACCAAATCAGAACTAACGAACGAACCAGTATCAAATTTATTTTGGTGTAGTTTTTTAGATGATAGCGCACAATGGTATCAGCAGTTTATCTCAGCAATGTCCTGCGTTTCAAAAACAGATATTGTTCAAACCACTCTCATATCATCTTTAAATTATATGTCATTTTATATTTTCATCAATTGTGAGGATTAAAAATTAAGTCAACACAGTGATATTATTATATTTGAATTTCTAAAATTTTTATAGGTTTATAAAAATAAAATTATCATTTTATTTATGGAAATTTTTGATGCATTATTTTATGTTTCATTTTAATTTTATTAACTACATTTTAATTCATTATACCTCGTTTTAAAATTTCATGAGCACTTTTAAATGTTTCGAATGTAACTATTTATCTGAGTAATTAAAATAATATATTAGATATTTAAAGTTTTTTTTTACATAAAAAATGAAAATCACAGACAAAATAAAAAGGTTAGGCTATTGCATACTTTTTCTTCTTCCTGTACAGTTTCGGCAAGTATTGCTCCAATCCGACTTAGAGCCTAGGTAGACCAGATGACAAGATCCTAGTTTTGGTGGACATTGATGTTTAAGTAAATGTAATGTTACCAAAGTGCTACTGTGTATAATAATGAGGATTACTGTATGTCAAAAGAAACTAGATCACAAAGCTTTCACGTAATGTGGTGAGAAAGTTAGGAAACAAAAGTATCAGTTAAAGTGCTGCTCTGTCATTTACATGCAGCTGCAAATTATGAATTCCATAATCAATAATCTTCATATTTATCTTGAAAGATGTTGATTAAAGCCAAATAAATTCGAACCATCTATCTGAATTTCTTTTGTAAATCGTTTTACTTCTCTATTTTTATATATTGTTCTTGATTGTCATTTAAGCCATTTATTTTATCGAAGGAAAGAGGTAAAAGTCTCGGAATAAATGTTTTTGTAAACTAAACGTTAAAGTGTATTATATTGCAAAAGGAGAGCTGTTAATGTTAACATTGACATAAATAAGTTATTGTTCTGTCATAAAGTAAATAACAATTTTTCGAATATGTTTCATATCCAATATATTTCCAAAAACATTGAAATATTCCACTTAACTTCTTTTGTTTTGTTTAACTTTCTTGAAAATGTTCGGAATGGATAATTTAAAAAATTTTAGTACTTAACATCTTAATATTCTAACGTCTTTTTTTCATTAGGAAATGATTTTTAGCCTTCTTTTCAATATGCTCGGGATTTTATTCTTTCGAAATTATGAAAAAAAATTTCTAATTGAAGGAAATATATTTTAATACACACACTCTCACACTCGTACACACACATAATATATATATATATATATATATATATATATATATATATATATATATATATATATATATATATATATATATATATATATATATATATATTTTTTTATTTTTATATATATATATATATATATATATATATATATATATATATATATATATATATATATATATATATATATATATATATATAATGACAATAGAAGTAGTGAAACACCTTCGAAACCCTTATATGCAATTACAAATTAACTTTTTGTAAAATGTGTGTTTAATTAGATAACATATTTGGCAACATATCTGGTTTTTATGAATGTTTTGTCACGATATTTAAAGTTTAAACTCTAATTCATAGTAAAACAAAGGAATTAATTCTAAAATAAATTTCATGTAATTCAGAAATATTCTTGTTTCATTGTTTATATTTATGTACCAAACATGTGCTTCGATTTCTGAATTTTAATATTTGTTACCCTTTATTATATCTTCAGTTTTTTTATTTTTTTACTAATATTACAATGAACTTTAATTTTCTCTCGTACAGCTTCTAAATCATTACTTAACATCTTTGCAAGCGTTTCTTAAAACTCTGCTTATTTGAACGAAATACTCTACTTCGTTTCGAATTTTATCAAAATATTAAACTTGCACATTTAATAATAGCTTGATTGATCATAATTTTAATAATTTTCCTCTCATTCTTTCCGTATTCCTTGTCATTTTGATATAGATTTAGGAAAAAATCAGGTATGGTTGTTTATCCCCCGATATAACTTCAATAATATTGTTTTTTAGATGTGAATTTGATTGAATATGAAAAGAATGTAACGGATTTTGGCTACAGACCTTGCAATATATCGTTAGAATGGAAGATTTAGCATTCAAAGTTTCGTTTCCATACCATAAAAAGGAACTTTAATGAGGGGCTCATTGTCTGAATAAATATTACAAATGCATCTAAGTGTGATGTAATAATGTAACTTGGTGATAATTTAATGTTTATAAAATCGCTGGTTTTTGTTCCTATTCAATCCAAGACCATGAGGAAGAATAATTGTAATAGCATTAAGTCTTGATATATAAATATTTAACTTATGCGTTTCGTGCCAATTTTTACTTACTTCTTAAAGATTAAAATTAAGGTATCCTATAAATTTTTCATATGATAATATTTAAAATTTTTATGATGAACTTTGTCACATTTAGCCCTAAAGAGCACTGTAGAATATATAACAACCGATATACGTTAACCAAATAATAAACTCAATCAACTACAACCTGGAAAGGCATACCGAAGATATAAATGCTCCGAAATTCCGTCATTTTCCCCAAATATTTGTTAAATAAATTGTCGAGCATACTGAACAACAACAGCTTTTAATACCCAACTTGTAACGCCAAGAGATGTATGTGACAGTCGGTGGCTTTCAAATAACATCCACCATGAATAACAGGTTGGAATTTATGCAGAACACTTCGCCATCAATGTGGCATGTCACAAGCCAGCATTATCAATTAAAACGACCCGAAATGCCATTCTGAAAAGCCGAACTGTAATGCTTTCATCGTTAAATGGGAGTCAAAGCATAATGTCATTTAAGGCCTTTTGTTGGCCAACTGAATGCTCATGGAAAATGATGATGATATTTTGCGGAGAAAATGGAATGAATGCCGTGACAACATTTAAATGCTGTTTCGGTAAAAGTCACGTCTCTCTCAAAGAGATGAAAGTCTTTGAAGGAAAAGTAATCAAAAATTTCAAAAGAGTGTCATACCTATTCGTGGAAGTATCTGGAAACTTTTCGGACATTTATTCTTTGTCCCAAAAGGGAGAGATAGTTTCTGTATATGATGTCGAAAAATAATCGAAAGAAATAATGTTATTTTTGAATAAATCTTAGATATTCATGTCTTCATTACACATCATATTGAACAGTTTTTTTAAATTGATTTTATAAATTGTAAGTTGAAATTTAAAATATTGCTTTAACTCTCATTTAAAAACTCTACAAGAATGCAAATTTTTCCAAACATAAATTTGAAAACATTTAGGAACTAAAAAATATTTTAAAAACTTTTATCTAGATACTAAAAATGTATGCCTGGATACTTTATACAATACTAATTCAATTTAATCTTAATACTCATTTCAACTCATGCAGTTTCTTAAAGATTGATTTTGTAGTTTAGAAAGGAAAGAAGTATTTTTATAGTATGACAATGGTTTTTGGATCTGAATTTGAAAGAAATGTATGAGTAAAAATGAAAACAAACCATTGAACTTTATCACTTATAAAAATACACTTAGCCACATATAAATAGCTTAGTAATACATATTAATTTTATTAAACCATTTTTCTTTAAAAAAAACCCATTTTTTTAAGTAATTGAAAGTTTTTTGGGTTTTTTTCGTTTTAAAATGATTTATTTAAAAGTTAAAAGGTAAATCCGAGAAAAAAGTAAGTTATTAAATGTATATGTGAAACTCATGCAACTTGTGCTAATTATTTTGATGAATAAGAGATCATTTTATGTCAATGTAAAACTGAATGACAACAAATAAAGTTTAATATATCTGTAATTACTATACGCCTTTTATTCAAAGTTTATCTGAGTATGATAATCCATAAAATCTTTTTGAGTGACTGGAGACTGATAACAATTCGAACACAAAATGTGTATGATATAATAGAGAAAATTAAACTTCAGATTTAAAACGATAAAAAAAGTTCTTAACTATTTATACAAATGCTTCTTTATAATTTATTTTTAGAAATGTCTGATTGTTTCCTAATTTAATTACGTAGTATTTTTGAAAAAATATGAAACAGATATGAATCAATGGAAGTCATTAATTTCATACTTTGGCAAAAAATTACCGATTTTTCTTCTCTAAAAAGTAAATTTTTTTTATCATGTTAGCTCTGATCTTAAGATTTTGACTTATATGATGTGTCCTTCGTGACTTTTTCAAGATGGATTTAGGTTTCACCAATGTAAGTCTACATGGTTGTGTGTGTGAATAAGCTAGCAGTTTTTTTGTACCCCCGTAAAACAGTATAAAATAATTAAAGATTTGAAGCCATTTTGATTTATTTAAAAATTTAAATTTGAAAAAAGGAAATGATTTTTAGAGTAGTATTTTAGATCTTTTTATTTTCGGTATAAAATAGCAAACAAGAGGGCAAAAAGTGCTTTAAAATTTGAAATGTGTCAGACGGAATTAAGATTAAAAGCTACGAAAAGATACAAAAATTAATTTAAACTTTGATACTAAGATTTAGTATCATAAAAAAGAAACAGAATGAAGAAATAGTATTTAAGAAATATAACAAAGGAGAATGAATTATATTTATAAAATCCAAATATTATTCTTAAAACTATCAGAGTTTTGGATTAATTTTCAAGTAAAATTTTATTTATCGACGAAGTTTTAAACTTTATTCCAAAATAAGCTATTTTAAGATAAAATTATTAAAAAATAAGTTCTAAGTTTAGAACTTGCTTCCATATTCTATTACTTTGGAATTTATATTCACTTAAATATACTACTTTTCCCTTTAAAGATTGCTAATAGGACACAAGATGATATTTTTCTGAAGATAACGGTGCGACTTATTAAAAGGAAAAAAATAAAAATAAAAGTCTATAGTAAGCAAAACTAATTGGCTATTAGAAAGACGAAGTATCGGAAGTACGAAATCTAAATTTGAAGTTTTCATAAACGTCAGGGGCAGCTTGAGTTTATAAATTTTATACCCTTGATAAAAGTCAATATCTAAAAATTAAGTTCTTATAGAAAAATAAATTTTCTGACTCACTCTTAACTTAAAGTCGATTTACCTAAGGATTATTATTAGGAGGCATGTTGAAGGAAATTTGACAAATGATTTAAGTTAAAAATACGCATTTTTCTAACAAACTGATGTAAATTTAAACACTTTTGTAAAGAATGATATGTTTTTACAGTTAACTTTAGAGGTAAGTTAATGTTTTTACTTTTGTATGAGAAGAAAAATAGATTTAAAACATAATTATATTTTGATGTTATGTCTTATAAAAAGAACAATGAATATTTTTGTATAAAACAGAACTCAAGAAACGACACATAACTCATACACATACTCATAAATGAAAGTTAGATTTGTTTCTTCTCTGAAAGTAATTGAACTATTGAATTTTCTTGATATATATATATATATATATATATATATATATATATATATATATATATATATATATATATATATAAGATATAAATTGAAAATAAGGTACTAGCTCAGGCGTCATCCATTTCACTTAGTCGAAGTTCAGAATTTTTGAGGTCAAATAATAATATTCCTTATGATGTTTGAGGTTGATTGAAACCAACCCTAATTATTTCAGAACAATAAGAAAATACAAGTATACTGAAGTGCAATAGCGGAAAGTGGCAAATACGATAGTGTAAATGTGTTAAATCGGTTGCTAAAGTTTGCATGTTTACAGATAATTTTATAATAAAACCAGATGTTGTTACTTTAAAATTCACGTGATTGGGCTGTGATGTAACAGTTAAAGGACAGGGAAATCAGCAATTAAAGCCCAATGTGAGCTTCGATTGTACTTGTACAATATCTAACCATAGACGGAAATCTAAATAATACGCTTAGTAAATTTATATAAATGATAATTTTTTTGTTTATTCTTAGTTCATTCTTATTTTAAATACAATGAAATAAAGTTTTCAAATTCAGATTTCTCAATTAGTCGAGTTTATTTCAAAACTTAAAAATATTTAACTCGTTTGTAACTAAGTTTTTTTTTTTTTATGAACATATACATGACAATTATTTTTCCTTAATGACGAGATTAGAAGGCAAAACAAATTGTTTCCTGAACATAAAAAAAATTGTATGAGTTGTGCTCTTCAAATCAAACTGTTTCATAAAGATAAAATGGGTAGGGCTTTTTTCAGTTTTTTTATACACAAAAGAGTGGATTCCTCTAAGTAAATCTTTCTTTGAAAAACTATTTCAATTTACTGACTGGAGAAGTTTCCTCCTCTAAATCGAATACTTTTAAATAAATATATATATATATATATATATATATATATATATATATATATATATACAGAGGGGGAGAGAGCATTTCATAACTTCACTTTCGTCATTTTGAGAATAAAAGTATCTAGTCACTTAAAAAAGAAAGGAATAAAGGGGGGAGGGAACAACTCCCACTCTTTGAATGGATGTAAGCTGCCTTTTTTGAGCTAAAGAAACTGATGAAAATAAAAAGAAATAAGTAAAGTTATTGCAGATAAGTTACTCTAAAGGGCATTCTGAAAGTAACTTTTTTATTTAACAGCAAAATAAAATAAAATATTTAAAAAAAAACTTTTCATTTATAAAATAGATTAAACGGGTAGTTTTGAAACCATTCAAAATTGAATATCAATACGTTTTTGAAATATTTATTTAAATATGTACTTTAGAAATAAAAGTTATAGTGTTAATAATGTTTTTTGAAAATTTATCCATTTTACTGGCAGTATTGTGTATTTTATATTAGTAATAACTTATCACAAAATTGATATTTTAAATGATGATTAGTCTAATTGTTCATTAATCTCTTGCTAAATTGGAATTTACAGTGTGGAATAATAAATATTTAAGTGTCTTCTAATTATGTATACATTTTTTTTTACAACGCTTGGTAAAATAAACGACTTTTCTACTTAAAAGAATTTTTGTACCAAAAATTAAATTTATAAACATATCTCAAGTTCCTAATCATTCAGGATGTAACATGTATGTGAACAAGCAGTTAGAACTTTTAAATTAAAATGCACACATATTATGTACTCAATGCTCTCTTTAAAATATTCAAATAATAATTTTTACTTAACATCATAGAAAAATAAACCATTACATTTTTCTTTTTAAAGTAGAATTATTTTAAATATCACACATCCTTCATTAATACGATCAGTTTAAGAAAATATTAACATTCAAAGCAGTTATATCCGTAAGAACCATGGTTCAGAAAATATCTTCAGCCCATTTTTCAATTATGAATTAATCAATTTCTTCCAAATTAATTTAAGAATCCTAGTAGTTAAGAGTCTACAAATACTGCTTATCGTTGTTGTCTTTTCAAGTGGATAGGATAATTAAGGACTTTTGAATTGTCATAATCTTAGTAGAAATACTTAATATATTGATTGATTTTTATGTTGGTTCATACCAGTCTTATCAATCCTTAGCCCTGAAGGTTAGGTTTACGAATACAGGATCTGTAGGAGTCCTTCAAGCTCTAGTTAATTATCTAACACAATATGGATATAATAATAATAATAATTATTATTATTATTATTATAACAGTTTGTTTACCCGGACTTTTTATATTTAACGTATTCTTTAACCAAAGCCAGATTCATAAAATCATTCTGAAATAATTGTGTTTAGTTCTTTCTCTCGATGAAAAAATGCATACGTTGGCATGTATTTAAAATTGGCACTTATACAAGCATTATTTGAGTGAACGTACCTGTTTCTTACTTTTATAAGGATTGTTAAAATGAGAGTGAAACTACGAAAGTAGGAGTCGTGTTCCGAGTGGTCAAACTTTCTGACATAGATGGCGCTGTATATCTGCGGAAGCGCGTTATTCGATTTAACGGCCGTGTATTGCTTGTGCACACAGAATTATGCAAAAGTGCCAGTGAAAAGCATGAGATAGATTCCTTCAAAGAGGCGCACGTTCAGTAATTCAATTTTTATTTGTCAAAGTTGTGTTTGTGAAACGGATATTTTTCGACGAATGTGAATGGGACTGAATGTTTGTTCCCTTCTAGCGTGTCTCGATGGTATTCCAAAAGCGGACATGCCCCATCCCAGTCTGGAAAATGTGGTTATCACGCAGAAAAACATTAATGCAGTGTAATCCCTTGTCAAAGACAATTAACGAACGGTAATTGCATACCGATTATCTTTGAGTGAAGGCAGCGTTCACTCTATTCAACTTAAACATTTGCATGAGAGCAAGGTCTGTGCGACACAGATCTCATAACCGCTTAATGAAGGCAAAAAGTCTCTACAAAGGTATGTTTACTTCCAGCACATGTTACCTTATAAATAGTATGGAAACAACTTTCTTATCCAGATTGGGGCTTGTGACGTAACGAGGTGTCAATTTTTCAATACCCTTATGAAGCGTATTTGCCTGGAATAGTGATATCTCAATTCTCTTCATCCGAAAAAACGTCGTTCCTCAATTAGAACTGGCAAAGTTATGCCTGTAAGTTTTTTTTATTGAGAATGGCGCTATGCTGTTGGATTGTTTTTAGATGGGATTTACAGTTAATGCAGAACGACACAGCGAAAGTTTACCAAGTATGAATACAATCATCAAGATTCGCAGACGTGATTTACTGTCAGAAAGTGTCATATGTTACAGGACAATGCCCGCCATCAAGTCGCAAAACAATTAGCTATTTAGAAGGGAGGATAATCCTTCTTAAAATCCTGATCCGTCATCTTACAATTTTCATGTTTTTTGACTTTGAAAAAGCCATTGAAGTGACCCCGATTTTAAGACGGCACTGACATCCACGCAAGTTTTGAAGAATGTGGTTCCGCATACAATCAAAGAATTGCTTCAAATCCGGTATTCATAATATCGTAAAATGATAAGATAACTGTTTTAATCAATATGGTAATTATGTGTAATAGACTGTATATACACGATACTTATTTCATTTTGTATAAACTGATAAACTATTTGCTTGTGACATACGTTTTTGTGTTCATATTACCACATGGTAATGAACACATAATTTCCCCTTCATTTACTCAATACAAAATTGACTATATACATCTGTTCTGTTACCAGTTATAGGTGTTTTGTAGTTAATGAACTCTAGCAAAATATTTTTGCAGTCCCAGTTTCAATCGAATACGTCTTACATCTCGCATTAGATGTCTTGATTAGTGAGTAACGAGCACGCTGGTACGTTTTTTATTGTGAATTTTCAAACAGTTAGACTTCATGAAATGCTCAAATTATATTCGTGTGTGTTTGATTTGATAAGAAAAAATGCAATAATAACTAAAAATATTTCTTTGTGTAATCAAAAACAAAATTTGTAGAAGATAAAAACTAGCTATTAATTTAGTAATTTTAGTTAACTTCGTAAATTACTTAAATGAATTTAGAATGCCTTTTCAAAGTGAAAAGCAATTGATCAGTACAGTGTTTCAAACTGTATAAGCATCAGAAATGAAACTGAAAATATGTAAATCAAAGTCTTAAGTATTTTTAACATTAATTAAATAAACAGTTTTACGCATTTTATTACGTAGGATAAATAAAGTCATTTGAACAACAAAAAATATGCAGCTTAGCTTTGCGATTTGATATAATGATTTGAGAACAGATTTCCAAACTTCCACTTATGTAAATCTTTCTGTTGATTTCAGCCCACATAAAAACATCTCACTTGAGAATATTCTAATGAAATACACGTAGCTATATAATTTGATAATAATTATAGAGATTATTTGGTCAATTTTCCCTCTTTGTTGGATTTTTATATGATAAGTATTAGATAAAAAAAATGAGTTTCGCTTCACACTCATCATCACAATCATTTCGCTTCAAAATCATCAACATTATTGCTATTTCGAAGCATCCACATTTACGAGAGATTATTTATAAGGTAGTAGCATAGGTAAAGTAAAACCAGAGAAATATATATATTTGACAAACATGTTACCAGAATCACTCAGATAAACAACTACTCTATCCACCCCAACCCATATCAAACATTTAACAACTACTTTAATTTATATATCCCTAAAAATTTTTTTCAAAAGTCAAACAAATTTTTTTCCACGGCCTCCTTCCTTCACAACAATCTGTTCTAACCAATAATATTTTTGCTCTGGCTCAGTGCCAACCAATAGTAATTCAACTTATTCCCACTTCAAATCCATCAACGTTCGTTCATTTTTGATCGCCCATTCGGCCAGTTTCATCTCATCTCTACTGCATTTCTTGCAACATCCATAACGTTGACCGCTACTGGGGTGCTTGCCATTGCAGTGGTGTTTAGGAAATATGCTTTCTTCCTTTATCTTCTCCCTTCTCCCTTCAGGAAAGGTGTTGTAAAATGGTTAGTTTCTCTTATTTTACTTAATTTTAAGACCATTTTTGGTCATTATATTTCATGTTGTTAAATTTTAACTACCATTCCTTTTTGTTGATATCGATCTTGTATTACTATATAAATCATAACCCCCCCCTCCCCGAAAATCTTTTATTTTGGGCAGAAGAAAGAGCAAATAAAATTAAAAACTTGAAAAAAATTATGTGTCTCTCTCCTTTCTCTCACCCTTTTTGCCCTCTGCTGTTCTCTGCACCGTGCTTCGGCACAATGTAATCTGTCTGTTTTTTCTTCTTAATTATTTAAAATGAAACAAGAGTAAAACGCCTGCCCAGGCTGGTACTTGAAGAATTATTTGATTGTTGTTGCATTGAACAAGAATCGCAGCATTAGTTTTCATACTCAATATCTCAATGCATCTTACTAATTTCATAAAGCTGTCATTTACTTTTATAAAAAAAAATTATAAAATAGTTAAAACTACTTATAATACAGTTTTAACTGTATATTATATATTTTTTTCATAAGCTATCGTTAGTGTCAGTTATTTTCATCCAATGGGGCCTAAAGAAGCTAAAAGGATGCATACCCCATCCCTATTTAATATATTTGTATTATTTCTCTTAAAACAATTTTCACATTTCAGTTGCAGATATTTATTGTGAGAAGAAAGGTGTTTAGAGCTTAAAAGGTTTACAAGTACTTAGCTATTTGCTGAGAAGTCATTTTTCTCAATAGGTGTTAAAGAACAGATTCAGAGATAAATCTGGAGATAAATTGTTTTCACCGTTTGAAGATAATTCTATTGTGATTGTGATTTATAACTTCCTTGTTCCTTGAATGAAGAAAGTTTTGCTCTTTAAAGGGATTGTATTGGTTGTTTCTTTTATTAATTTTATGGATCTATTACAGTAAGGTGTTATGCATATGTGAGTGAAAAAAATTAATAAATCTGCTTACACACATACATAGGATGTAATTTGTATGTAATACGATAATTACAATTTTTCCATTTTTTATTAATTCATATTGATATGTAATAATAAATACACTAGTTATTATTTCTAGAGACAAACTTTTTTAAAAGAATTATTTAACATATGTTATTATGACAAGCATTTTCTCATATAGAATTTTATCCAGTGAGTTAGAAAAGACCTGTTAGCTAAATATTGAGGTTATTAATACGTGAGAGAGATTATTTATAGTATGTCTCATTTTGGAAAATAAAAATTAAAGATCTATTACAAAATTCCAGTTTTATACAGACTCGGTTAACGTTTCCATACCAATTTGTATTGATAAAATATAAAGAAGAAACATTCTTCGTTACTAACGTAAAGGATGTTGGTGTTTTTTTTTTTTTAAATAAAATGCACTTATACTTTACAAAATCAGTACTAATCATATTAAAAAAATATTGAAAAATATGTCTTTAATCCTGAACGTTATTCATTTACTAACATAAAATTAAACTGCATAAACATAAACCTCATAGTTCTATATTTTTAATTAGTTTCAAAACATTATGAGTCATGTAAGGCACATTGACAACAGAATTATGAATTTACTCACTTCAAGCAAGAATACAATGCAGCTTCATAACAATGTGAATTCGGTCACAAAATGCAAATGCATAAGCTCTTTACTATAAAAGATCATTCAGATTAATAGAAAGGAAAGAATCAAAACAGTCTCTCTAAAGAGCAAATTTTTCTTCATTCAAGAAACAAGTAGAGATCACAAATCACACTTACAATAATAGAATTACCCACAAACGATGCAAACTATTTATCTTCAGACGTCTTTGAATCTATTCTCAGCCATCCTCTGAGAATAAGCTTCTCAGGAGGCTGCTAGCTCTTTATACACTCTATCAGATTCTAATCTCTTTTGTTTCCTCGCATTCAGTATCTAGAACTTAAATAGCTGAAGGCTTTGAGAAAAAGAACAATACAAGAATATTCTTCCAGTATAAGGCAGAGGTGTCCAGATGCGCCATGGACACTCCTTTAACTTCTCAGGCATCATATTGGAGGAAATAGAGTAATTTCGAAAGTATACAAACATTAACACTGATAATAACTGATGAAAGAAAAAATCATAGAACACTATTAACTGCCTACTTAAATGGTAAACTCCTTTAAGTAGTTGATTCTCTCTAGTATTTAGGATTTTCTTATTGTGAAAACAAATGACTGAGCATCAGCATGAAATTAGTGAGATGTTTGATGTTGATTTTGAAACGCTAATGCTTCCATATTTGGTTTCATGGAAGTTCATAAACTTTTCAGCAACATATCTTTGAAAGAAATATGAATCGTAGGGTTAATTTGCGAATACTTAAATAACAATTTTTGTATAGCAAAATTTGAATCGCAAGAGGGTTGTTGGGTCTTGTTTGGTTGCACAGCTATCCAGCACAAAAATTAAGATGGTGTAATCACCCAGTTGTGGCTACGTTATAAGATGCAGGTAAAGGATTTGTTGCGACTTAATGAAACTACTATAATGAATTATTACTTTAACAGTGTAGAATTTAAATATAAATAAAATAATAATACTAACCAAGAGAAATTTTTATTCGTCCAGTCTAGTTATTGCTTTTCACAAATAGTAAGATTCTATACATAAAAATTAATAGTGTTGCCAATCCGGCAAAGCATAAAAGTTACAGTTTAGCAAATAAGATTTTACTAACCTTTTACAAAGTTACATTTAAAATTATTCAAATGTTTGAATTACACATATTTAATATTTGCATTTTAACTATTACAAAGGTATATATAGTTAAAATTAGTGTATATATTCATTCCCTTTATAAAGATCCAAAATTTACAGTACACCTTTTTATACTTAATTCATATTATAGTTAGGTATTTCTCATAAAAGAAAATTCAGTGTAATTTTTTAAAATACTTCATGACTTTCAAGTTCTTCTTTGTCAGCAGAGTTTTATTAAGTTAAATATTAGTCTTCTTTTTAGATGTTGGAAAAAATTATTATTAAAAATTATTACTAAAATTATTACTTCTTTAAATTTAAATTGTTCTCCAAAGTTCTGAAAGTTTAATTTCTTATTCTCAGATTGAATTCGAGTTTCCAGTTAATAATAATTGGATGATTTTATAACCAAAAGATACCAATAAATGTGACTTATTTTATTCATAATTTTTATCTGGATAACAATTTAGATTTCCTGAAAAGCCAAATGAAGAGTTTAAAGAGGGACAATAATTCAAATGCATAAAATAATTTTAAAAAATCAATTTTTATACATTTTGTTTATAGTTCTTATTTAGATAACAGTTTTTGACTTCTTGAAATGCAAATTTAAAGTTTAAAGATGGCTCTGAATTCAAATGCATAAAATAAACAAAAAAATCAATGAATCCTAAAAAATAAATTAAAAGAAATTATCAAATTTAGAAAACTATAATTTTATATTAGAAATATTTTAATCACATAAATTTTTCACACGAATAAGAATATCAAATTATTCTCATAAGATCAATGTTCCTTAAAAACTGATTTTTTTTTCTTTATTTTCTAGATATTTTCCTTTAAAAATATTATGTGAAATGTAGCCATTAATCTATTTTAAAAGTATGAACTAAATAAAATTTCTCTAGTGTTAAAGGGGTATATTTTAAGGAGCTTTGTGATTATATTATGCACTTAAGTAACATATAATTAAAAAAATAATTTAAAATTTCCTGTGAAGTAACTGTTTTAGAAGAAAATATAAATAATTGGAAACGCTTTCCGAATTCCAATTGCTATATAATATATTTATGAGAAAATGGCTTAAAGTTCCATCTGTCATGTTAAAATCGAGATCATTTTTCATTTTTGAATTTTCTTGTATCAAAAATTCAGAAATGAAAATTGTGAAAAGTCATTGAAAAAAGGTGTTAAGGGGATCATTTTTTCCTTTTCCGAAAGAAACGATTTGGAAAGGCTTTCAGATTCTATAACCTTTCTAAAACTTGCAAAGAAAAAAAAGATCAGAATACCTATTCATATCCTTAAGGCTAAAAAAGAATGGCACTTGAGAAAAATGAGTGATAGAAAAAAATTCTTTTCTTTTGTAGATATAGAAATTTGAAGTATATTTTCATTGTTCAAAATATATTTCAGATTTCGTAAGTCCATCATTATTAAAAAATAAACTATATATTTGGATTGCTTAAAAATTACTTCTGCATAAGAAATATTTAGAATAAGATTTTAAAAAGAAACAGCATAAAGGGATATTTATATTAATAAAGCAGTAAATGCCTGGGCTTTCTCTACTGATATAGACATGCAGGAATGCCTTTTTGGGAATTTCTAAGAGTATTTCCGACGAGATTAATCAAAAATTAGATTGTTATTATTAATTTCCTTACAAAGATATTTATAATTTTAGCTGCAAATTTTTCAGAATACATTATTAATTTGTCTCAGCTAACCATTAACAAATAATTATTCTGTTCATTACTGTATGATACATTTTTATGAATTTAACTAGAAAATATCACCTGATACATTTTTTAAATATTCTGGAGAAAGATATGATTATTTATATGAATTTTTTGTGTGATGAGTTATATTTTATTAAACTTACTTCCATAAACATTTTAATAATAAAAAAAATTAAATAATTCTTTTACATCACAGTTGTCATTACTTAGAAGCATTTTTTGAATTCATTTATTCAACTTAAATCAAGCATTTTCACACTTTTTCTAAAATATTTACACTATTGATGACATATTTTTTTTGAATATTTCTCAAAGAGGAAATAATGAATGATTTTAATTAGAGATTATTATACGTGTTTATCTATCACTCTTAATAGGAAGCAATCATTTTGTCATTTAATTTAGCTAGAAATGAATAAAATTAAAAACCTATTTTAAAATCAATTTTTGCATCTATTTTTAGTTAGGATACTCAATATATTTCCTGAATGAGAGAGGTATTGGAAATAGTTGGATTTTATTTCTTCAGTAACTCACTGTATCGAAACAGTTATAAGATAGTCACAATGAAAGTTCATTTGTAAAAGCTGTAAATAATAAAATACATAAGAATGCTTTATTATGAATTATGATGAATATTTAAGTAATCCATAACAAATCTGAATCATACCATTAAATGTATGTATATTCAC
The DNA here is from genome assembly GCA_019974015.1 of Nephila pilipes. Taxonomy (NCBI): domain Eukaryota; kingdom Metazoa; phylum Arthropoda; class Arachnida; order Araneae; family Nephilidae; genus Nephila; species Nephila pilipes. Next base: position 220,591 of record BMAW01086840.1, read on the forward strand.
ATGCATAAAGCTGAATTGAATTCCCTTTGACATGTTTAATTACAAACGGAAGTTTTACTTCCCTTTAATTTATTAAGGATTAATTTATTTAAATCCCGATTCTATGCACAGAATCATCTAACATAGTGGAAGAAACAACCAAAAAAATTTCTAAACACTATTTCTATTACAAGAAAGGTTTATTAAAAAATGACCGTCATGAAAAGTAAGAAACTGGTAAAAATGAAGTTTAAATTTTGGGGATCAATAAAATGAAATGGTACACAGTTAAAAAATTTAAATAGCACACTAATGTATCTAGTGTTTTGAACTTTGTATATATATTTAGAAAAGATATACAATTAAAATAATGTTATAAAATATTTTTCGTAGTTTTGGTCATTTTTAGGGTAATAGGTCCCTTTACATTTGATTGAAACTGTACATTAAATACTATACTGTGCATTGTTTGATTTTCTACATTTTCTACCTCTTGTGGGATTAAAGGATACATTTTGGCGTAACTGTACATTAAATCAATGCATAATTTGTTACTTAAGAATTCAATGTTTGCCTTTTATTCAGCTTCACATTTATTCTCCAATTATTAATATTGTTTTGAAATACTAATGTGATGAATTCCTTTCATAAGTCACCTTTTTTATGCTGTCATAATATATTTTCTTTTGAAATACATATCTGCCATTCCTGAAAGGATGAATTAATTAAGAACAGCAAACGAATAGCTTCAGGAGAATCATGATACGATAGCAAAAGCTAAGCGATTTTTATTAAGTTAAAGACGACAACACGTATCTCTAAAGATGTCAGGGAGAAAATAGAGGCATCAAAAAGATGTCATATCCAGTACTGCAATTCTTAAAAATTTTCTTCTATGTGTAGGAAAAAAAAAAGAATAAAAGTTGATGTCCTGGATGTGAAAACTTATTTACTCTTCACTTTATAAATCCTTTTTAAACTTTTAACTTGGAGATTTTAGATAACATATAGAACTATAGTAAATTATAATGATAGTTATGTCTATCATTTTTCTAACACCTAGTTACTCCCTCAAATACATTTTTTCAATCAATTATTTTTGGTCCAGAACCATTTTGAAGGACCTTACTATTGTTATCGATATTTCTTTTTATCATACAAATATAATAACTTCTTAAAAACAATGGTAAGTTAAATTTTTTTTTATGCCAGATAAAAAATAAATTTTTAATTACGTACTCGTATAATTAAAATGATGGCCGTGACCGAGTACTCATGGTCGCGTAATTGGATCGTGGTCAACGATGTCCATGTAAAGGTAGAAGTCATGATTCGATTAATGGGGACTGTTGCACATTAAACAGAACTAGGTTTCAAAGTCCTCACAAAGACATGAAAGTGATGTACTATCTTAGGTGTAGCTGTCTTAATCATAGCTCAAAAAGGAAATCCATAGCTAATAGAGCTTGTGCTACTCTAGAACGACTTAGATTCAAACTAAATAATTACGAGGGATGCCCAGAAAGTAGGATTTTTCAATTTCTTATGAATCGAAAAGGCAAGACATTTTTTGAAAATTTTACAAATTCTTATACGTATACTAAGTCTATCTTTCAACGTAGTCATTTTCATGTACAATGCACTTTGTGAGCTGAGATATGAGATTACTTAGAGAGACTTTGTCAAAAACGTATCCGCCGCTTTTTTGGCCCGTTATTTGACAGCATTCTGGATCTTTTTCTATCCGTAAAAGTATATAGGGAAGTGAAAAGATAAAAATCTGAAAGGGAAAGTCAGGATGGTGATAGGGATGGTTGATGTTTTCCTAACCGAATGAAAATTAAGTTGCTTCGAGACATTGGCAGTAGGGACGTGCATTGTCATATAACAAACATACTCTCTTCTTTCACATTCTCCTTCTTTTTCTTTGTATGCCAACATTCAAAATGAGAACCCCTTTATGATACCAAAAAACAGAAGTTATGATTGTTTGGCAGAAAAAACAGTATAGAATTTTTTCTTCAACTTTACACTCATGGCACCACCTGTGCACATTAGTAAGGGTCATGATGCGATCTCCGTAAAGAGCTTTCATGTCATTAAAAATCTAGAACGACTCATTTTCCTTCGTGAGAAGAAACCGAATTACGTTCTTCAACTCGCAGATGGCGAAATTCGGAATCGAGACACTATCTCAACTCGCCACTACAACAAGAGTTTTAAAGGGATTGAGACAAACAAGACATTCTACCCCTTAGATTTTCATCTTGAAGGTAGCGCAGGTAATATTGAAAAAAAAAATTCTCTTTGAGCTGCAGAGGCTCAATATTCTTACTATATAGACACCCATCATATTTTATTTATATACATTAAACAATTTCACTGAAAGTTTGGAAATGGCTGATAGTGAAATGATTGTATTACCTCCAACACAAATAAAAGTTTTGTTAAATGCTTGATGAATTTTAAAGACCTAAATAAATGAATAATAATAATCACTGTAATTAATTTCAATCATGTCCTTTTTTTTTATCTGACCCCTCCCAGAAATGGTTGACAGATACCTTAGTTCTGATTATGGTTTGTAGATAAAAATTGCTAAATTATAAGGTTTTGGGGGGCTCATTTTCTACCAGTTTTTAAATATTATCAGAATTTTTTTCCTATATTTTTGAAAGTAAGATTTTCTTATTTTAAACATCTTTAATAATTTTGAGTTTTTAAGAATATTTTTGAATACAGACAAACTGTAGAGTTTACTATAGGTAGTACCAAAATAAACATTTTTATAAACCTTAAGTTATATATCTAATATTGCTTTTTAGGGTATAGAGAACACTGTTCAGAACAGAAAAAATACCTTTGTGTGACATGAAATCAGATCTTATAAAAAAATTTATATGATGTATGAAGCTGCGAGTCCAAACAAACGAACTACTCAGAGTTTTCTAATTTGTAAATTTGTTTACATATATTCTTATATGCACTTCCACATTTTATTTTATTTTGCAAGTTTTTAATGGTATAAGAAATTTTTAGCAACTTTCTACTTCATTATCAAGCTAAGGATTGTAAGCTATTGTTTTCTGATTCATGTAATTAGAAATTAGTTTTGATGTTTCTAATATCAGTTTTATGCTGATTATTACATCCTGTAATGTAATATTTAATTAAAAAAGGCAGTGAATAACTTGAAAACTTAGCATAGTATTGAATTTATCGACTAAAATGGGTTTTACTAATCTTGATTGGAACATTAATGCCTCCATGGCCATAATTCTTTAATTTGTCATCCGATTCATAAAAGTTTAGTTGTACCTCAAAGTAACACTCATGTGCACTTTAATAAATAATGCATTTGTTTTGTTTATTCCCATGTGACATTGAAGATCGAAGAAGAGGATGACCTATATAGGGAGGAGATTGAAGTAGAGAGTAAATAATGCACTACAGAGAGGATTCAGGAATCTTTAAGGTACAACAAGAACTGTGAAAATCGGGCAGCAAAGTTAAAAAAAAAGTTACAGTTCTGGAGGCTCATAAGTAAGTTGTCTCCTTATACTGTAGTACTTTTAGAAGGTGACATGATTAATATAAATCAATTATGACAGTCCTCATACTAATTTGCATATTATTTTCATTTGCATGATCGAATTGAATAAAATAGCATTTTTTTTTTAAAAAAAGCAGTAAGTTTACGTTGTTAGATATAATTCTACATCAAATTAAAGATATTTTTTTTCTTATTTTTAATGCAATATTTCAATCACACCCTTTATATTTGGGCAAGTATAAAAATCTTACAATTCCCTACAAGTTTATGTCACAAACTACTATTCTACCTAGATTCAGTGCGACTTTCGTTACAGATGAGTGGAAAGATATATGACTTCTTTTATGGTCATCGGCTTTGACAAAATATCTTTTACTTGATGGATTCTCTTTTTCCGTCTATGACCCATTTCTTTTTTTATGTGAGTACGCAATATATCACCACCGGAAACATTTTCAGTGAAAGGTTCTCCGTGCGTATTCACACAACTTTCGATGCTACAGTTTCTTATAAGAGGAAATAACTATATATAAGTATAAAATTGACTCACAATGAAGCTCAACAGGCTCAAAATTAGTGAAAAGTTGCTTATTTTATGCACTGACTGTCTGAGAAAATTATTGAGCAAAACAACATTTCCTATATATATACATCTCTCTGAAATATATTATAAAGTTTTTTTCAGAGAAGATTAGGATAAAGTTGTACTTTTAAAAATACCAAATATAATGAAATCAGATTTTAAAACATTTTTTTTTGCTCAACCAGTTAAAAATTTGAGAATAAATTATGACTACTATCTAATTAGAAATGCAATTGGGATTAAAGGTAATTTAATTATTTATAAATTAAATAATTTTATATTAAGAAATAATGGTGATATTAAATAAGCAGTATCTATATGATTTAAGGCTTATATCTTGCTTGTTTTTATACATCAAATATATTATACTTTTCTGTATACATATTGCATTGTTACCAACATCGAAAGTCAAAATTCAAGTGATTTTTTGTGGAAGGTATCAATTTTCTTTAAGTATATTGTTCTTCTTAGGGAAAAAAATAGTTTTTAATAAAATTATTCATATATAATTCTTCGTATTTTTACCGTAGAAGAGAAACAATAATTAGTAATTCCCAGTTTGGTTATTAGACACTTCTATTGAAGAAAATGATGGCTTTTATTACCGATTAAAGATTAATCTCAATTTGACTTCGTAAAAAATAATTGTTTTCATGATATTTCAATAATAGTTTCTACATTTATTTTCTAGGGCTTCCTCATATTACAATAAGAAATTTAAAATTACGTATGATAAAACTTAATTTATTCCCGTCTTTCATAATATAACTTTTGTGTTAATTCTAGAGTGATTTTAGGTACTAATCTTCCCAGTCGTATTGATAGGTTAAATTCGCATACATGACTGCTGATTTGATTTCAAATGAAACTACAGGCGAAGTCTATAAGATAATTTATTCACCTTACAAAATATTTTCGACTCTACACTTCTCGTGTTGGAGAAATTGGGATTGATTATTTGTGTTTAAACTGTAGTTCAGATAATAAATCAGGTCAGTTCTGGTAGAAGAATATTCCGGCCGAATTTATACGTTGAAATGGCAATAGCTGAGCTTTCAAATGAAGTCGAGAACAGGTTCTCTACACAAACAGGTAAAGCAACCTTCCAAGAGAACGTTTTGCTTTTACTTAGGAATCAATGATTCAATACAAGATAATTGAAAATTTTGTTTTATGTTCATGGTAATAAAGAATTATCAAAGAGTAAAGACTTATTATTTCTTTTGTCCTTGCTCCGTTCCCAGTTAATATAACCAGTTTAAAGGATAATATGCCTTTTTTTTCCACATTTGGGCCTTTCCTCAATTCAACCTTGGAATAAACCCCACATTCTTTGTTGATGAGCGAAATCAGTCATATTAGTTTTTCAAAGAACATGATTCTAATCTTTATGACCTATACTTCAGATATATTTACACAATTACAGCTATTAAAACACAGTAGTACCTCTTATAAGGGGCACCTTCGAACAAGAAACACCTCTATTTAAGGACTAATTTTGTTGATCTCTTTGAAAAGTATATGTATTTACCTCTTATTTGAGGCCAGCTCTATTTAAAGGATAAAATGTAGAGTCCGGTGGATGTCTCTTATTAGGAGGTACTGTTGTATTTGCAAAACTTAAAAAAAATGACACATTCTAATAAAATGTACAAATTATTTAATTTCAAAATTCTAGGAAAGAAGTTCCATGAAAGCAACCAGTGTTTGTGATGCCTAGAAAAGTAAATATATTAACTTCGATCTTTGTGCACCACTATGACTCCACTGTAGTAGAGGTTATTACTGAAGCAGAAATTGGATTAGCATTCAGGGAGAGCTGTGGTTGAAAGAGAAGGTGAATAACATTAATGTACACATGACGTGCAAAGCAAGGCTCTAAATGAACTAAATGCACTAACACCAAAGAGATCACACCAATGGAGATAGGGAAGGAAAGGGAATTACAAATAGCACTAATATATAATTTAATACACAAATATATTCCTTTCATGCTAAATTAATTAATACATTCATATTCATTTCATTAGCAATTCCTTCAATATCGGATTTTAAAGATTTGTCGCAGATTTCCTTGATTATAGATTATCCTGCATTTGGTTAATAGAATGTATCGATTTTCGAGCATGATGAGAATAGATTTATATGGACTGATCAATATTGTCTCAGAGAATGATTATCATCAATTCGAAATTAAAGGTTTGGTAATAAATGTCTCAAGCCAAAGGATTAAATGAGCTTAAGTGTTGATGAGACTACTGATAAGTAGAAAGTATTTCCCTGAATTAAAATGTTCACTTTGATAAGAATTAGTAAAAATGCATTATTATCGAAACTAATGATTTAACTCAATCATATATGTGAATTGAATGTATGTATTTATTTAAGTGTAACTGGTTGAATTGTAATTATTTAATAGTCGTAAAACGAGATTGGTAGCAGAAATCCTTGAGAATAACCATTAAAAATTTATTTTTAATCGAGAATAAATTTGAAATATTTAATGGTTGCAAGTATGAAAACTTACGTATAAAAACCTTCATTGCATGAAGTATTTTAATCTGAAAAAAAAAGAATTTCGTCAATTCGTTTTAGTGAAAAGTTGGTAATTGTTGCTTTAAGAAACACCATTGTACTCAAACAGGATCAAGAGTTTTATAAATCTTTTTACAATAAATTATTTTTTCAAAATATTTCAAACTATTTTCTGTTATAACAAATTTCGAACGATTTTTTCATCATCTCGAAATCGAATTTTCGAAATAAAGTGCATTGACCTTGGCTTATATCCCGCTCATGTACACTGAATTAATCAATGGAAAGTTCATGTATTTAATCCATAGGAAGTGTTGTGCAATCTCTTTAGTGTGCTATCTAATGAGAGTGAAGGATAGGTTTTACCCCTATAATTTACGCACCTTTAAAGCCCATGATTCCCCGCAATATTCGAACAAATAGCTGAAAGGTCCCGTGCTTTGGGTGAGCGAGGCCAAGTTGTGCATCTGCAAAGAGGGATTCAAGTCATCAATTACAACGCATCGCCTACTTCTACTCAAATCTCTAGCTCTACAGTTTCTACCATCTAGCACAAAGCTCTGGTCTACAATACAGTGAAATCGCCATAAGCTGGATCAGTGAAGGACGATAAATAATTTTCTGCAATTAGGAATAATCCATTAAGATATTGAAAAGGGATGGCTGTTTCAAAGCAGTTGTTTGGACGCCCTTGAAGGAGTTAAATACTAAGGCAATCTTTTCAATTGAAGATGCTAAGCGTTTAGTCCTGTTTTTTGATTATCTTTTTTCTATTCACGCTTCAATATATCCTCAGTTAACAATTTGATGGAGCGTTTTAGAAAATTAAGGTACGCTACCATTTCTACAGACAGCAACTGTCGATGCGATTAATAAAAATAAAATCAAGGTAATCAAGAATCGTGATAAAAATGTCCAAGCTTAACTTGTAAAAATTGTGATCATTATTTGTCTAGAAAAATTAAGCTGAGGATAGAATGAGTTATGATGCATTAAAAATAAGAATAATAATGAAGAAATTAATATGGACTCCTCTACTCAACATGGGAATAAGAACTTTTTAATTGCTTATCAATAAAACCATATAAAAATTTAAATCATATAAAATCTAAAGGATGCTTAATATTGTTATTTTTAGTTTGATGTAACGATTGCTGATATGATCACATTTTGGAATGTTTTGAAACAGAAAAAAGGACACAGGGGATGTAGTATAAGACGTTTCCTTCATGTAAGGTATGTGGAAATTCAGATGCTTTTATTCACAAACAATCACCTGTAAATGATATGCTTCTCACTTTTCTAGATCCAGCTTATAGGACTTCACTATAACTCTTTTCTGTATTTTCTGCTACATTTTCTTTTCTCGGTATAAGACAGTGCACGCAGAAACGCGAGGCGATTCCATCGTAATCCTATTTAAAAACTGATGCGTTTATGTAATAGAACGTTGAAAAAAGCACGCGTTGTATTTTCAGTTGCTAAAACCTTCAGAAAATTTTCTAATCCTGTAATAAAGGGAAATTTGAAAATTTTCAAGCCTAGATGAGTTTTGCACGTATGTTTTTTCCCGCCGTATGTAAAAGTTTTCAAATGGAATTAATTTATGTCATGAATTATAAAAAAGTTAGCTATAAGTAGTTTGACAAACTAAAATACATTGTTTAAAAATTTTAAGCTGACATTTTTTATTTTGTCTTAATTGAAAGAAGTTATTGAATCGAAAGAAATGAAAAGTATTAAAATATAATTTTATGAAGATTATTTTCTATGTAAAAAGATTAAATGAAAATAAGCTGGGTTTGATTTTCAGAAGAAATATTTTTGTATTGGAATTGAAATCTGCTGTATGCTGCTGTTAGTATTTTTATGTAGGGAAGTTGATTTTAAAGCTCAAAATCTCTTGGAGTCTTGGGTAAGTCAGTATTTTTGAGTACATCTCAATTTAAGCATTCCAGCAGCTATTTTTCTCATTAATCAACTTTTGAAAGCAATAATCTAGTACAATATTTTTCATGGATTTAAACATTAATTAAATTTAATATGGTTCCTAAAATTTATCTTATATATTTAGCATTTTTGCACAAACTATTAATTTAAGAACGTGTATTTTGATTTCAAAACTTAATGCAGTAAAAAAGTAATTGTATGAATAGTCAGTTAAATTTCCTCTCATTCTATTTTTGTGAGCTCTACTTTTAATATTAAGTAACAATGGTATTCCAACAGAATATCAAAATTCTGAGAAAAAAATCCATTTTCATTGTTTGCATCAATAAAATGTAATAATACTAAAAATATTTAAAATCATTGTGTTTGCTTAAGCCCTTTTGATATATTTAAAATGTAAATTGGGTGTCTGGAGCAAAATAAACAGTTCTGAACTCTATATATTAAAGTTAACGTGTATATATAAAGCAGTGCAAAAGCAAAGCAGAAGATGGTGCACTGTATAATACCTTATAGAATAATAAAAAAAAACATCAAACAATCACATGCAGTTAATAAAAATACAATAATCCCTCTGAAACTCTTTCAAAAATTTATGCTTAGAATAGTTAATTCTTTAGGATATCCCAATAGCATGCAAAAATCAAACACATGATTTAAAAATCTCATTATTTCTAGCCGAGAAATGAAAAGATTCGTTGATGTTTACATTATTTTCAAAAGAATAGTTTACTTTGTTATTAAAATATGTACTCTCCTACAAAAAATACTGTTCCCACGATATCTTTAGATATCTTTAAGCCATTTATTTGAATGAATAAACTTTAATTTAAAATTGTTCTTACCATTTGAATGCAATTTCTTAGTTGCTATTACAGATTTTAAATTGAAATGCATTAAAATAGTTTTTATTCCTTTCTTTAATTGGTAATCTTGTCTTAAGCATAAATTTAAATTCAGTTTTATTCAATATTTTATAACTGAAATCATGACTAAAAAAATTTGGTTTCTTATTTTGTTCAGCTGTAACTTTTTATGTATCAGTTTTAAAACTTTATTAAATAGATTTGATACATTAATTTTTTTAAAAATTTTTTCTAGTCTTTTCGTACCTATCAAGGAGCTATTAGATATGTGTTTAATGTTTATATTTTATAATAAAAAAATTTCGTATTTTTTTTAAAGAAACTGATACGCAAAACGGCGCGTTAAAATTTTAAACTGTATTATTCAAACATTATTCAGTTCAAGAGCATTTAAATAAAATAAGAACTTTGATCTCCAATGAGAATTTCAGAATTCTTAAGAATTGTAAGCATGCAAGATTGAACTATTTTATATTTTGTCTTTAAAATTATTTCTTAAGCCTAAGTTTCATAAGCATCTTGTTAATTAGAAAAATTAAATCTTTAAAAATCGTTATTTATGGCAATTTAATAGAATACAAACAGTATCAAGAAATACATCTCATTAATTTGAATCGGTTAATTGTTCTAAATTAAATGAAAATATTTCAAAACATTCATATTTTACTGGACTAACATTCACTTTTTTTCTAACAATGTGATTAACGTAATTATAGATTTGACAATATAGTAACAAATAATTATTTAAATTGTTTAAATACTTTAACAAAACATGAGCACAATCACAATATAAACATAGCCGAACAATGCAAACAAGACAAACACATGAATTCAAATGCAGTCAAAACACTCAGAATCATGCGATAAAAATACATTAGGCAAAAGGGGTTTGACACTAGACGAGGAAAACAACAGACGTAGCACAGGCACGACAAAAACATCGACACCAAAATCTTACCTGTATTAGCAACTGCTGCAGTGTGATGTTTTCGTAGCTGGAGTGTTATAAGTGCACATGAAAAAATATATTAATTCCTTTTATAACATTTTGAAGGAACGTAATGAAGGAAAAATGTAGCATATTTAATTCAGATGTCAAAAGACACAAACAATATTTAAGAAAAAGTAATAAAATGTAATTTATATATGTACAGTCATAAATAATGGGACACCTTAATAGTTTTCACAACTTTTATCGTACTTTCATGAAATTAGTATCACTATTAATAACTTAAAGGGAACTAAATTATGATATTTAGAGATTAATTATTTAACTCCATTAATTATTTCTTAAGAAATAATTTTCCCTATACGGTATCAAATTTTTTACCGAAAAGAGAGTGATCGGAACAGCCTTTATTCCGATTTTCTTCAATTCTAACGATTAGTTCCAGAGATAATTGAAGAAATGAAACTGTTAGGGACTATGTACAGATTCTTTTATGCAAGTACGATTCGAATTTCATTTTTATTGAGTGAAAAGAGGATTGATAATTAAAGTTTATAAAGTAATATATGACCCCTTGAGACTCCGTTATTTCTGATTGTAAGTTTGGCTTCTGTTATTTTCTGAGCTTTTTCAAGGAACTGGAGGGAATTTATCAGCAAGGTGTTCCATAATAAAGAGAATTTAAATATAATAAACATTTCATACGCTACAATTCATTATTTTTCGTAATTCGTTTCTTTTTTTTCGTTAAACTCTTCGTATTTTCGGAAGTAATTTTACTTTTACTCACTTTAATTGTATTTTTAGAAATGAAAAAAATATTTATGGTTTGGAGAAAGGCTTTGAAAAGGGTTCCATAGAAAGTTTTTTTTTATCATAAAATTTTTCATACACTCTATCATTTTTTAAAAAAACTAACACAACTCAAAAACTTTGAAACTGAATTTTACAAAATTTCAAATTTGTTTGTATTTTATAATTCGTCACCTCAAATACATATAAAAATGACATTCATAACGAGAAAATTATGTTAATAAGTTTATTAACTATGCTTATTATATTAACTAAGCCATTAACATTGAAAGAAATTTTGTCTGTTATAATAGAATTACAAAAGTTGTTAAGGATCTTCCCTGTTTCTTGACAATTCTATTTTCAAACATCGAAAAAAGAGTTTTTTAATTTGCTCAATAATCCTGAAAAGAAGCAAATTATAGAAATTTTGGTAATCATGGTTCTATGAAGGTAATACTTTTTGACAAATATCTGATCTAATATTATGTATAAATACTCTTGCTCCACCACTGAGCAATTTATTTCAATCAGTTATTTATAAAGTAACAAATTCAAACGAATTTAACCTCATTTGACTATAATAACCTTTCTAAAAGTCTGACATGCTCAATGAAGTAATACAACATCTTATAAACGAAATTCGGATGGTTTTTTCGTATGGAATTATGAACTAATGAATCATAATGGATCATTCAAAATAAATTTTTAAATAAGTAGAAAAAAAAAAACTACGTAAAAAATCACTGCGCAAATAATTTAACTAATTCAAATTTTTCTAAGAGCAGCATTTGACTGAATAACAAAGTTATATTTCCTATAGAGTATTCTATTTTTTTAAAATTAGATAAAGTTTTTCTTATGAATTTTTGTGACTACTTTTTTTTAAATATAATCTGTAGGTTTAAGGCATTAGATTAATTTACAAGTCAATAAAGAGCTTTGATATATAATTTACCACATGTTAGAAAAATATATAAAGAACAGAGAAATGTACTACATAACTGTAATAAAAAGATGATAAAAACATATAAGACATATTACGTAACAAGTGATTACCATATGCATTTCGTAAACAGGGTATCTGTGTATATATATGTAAAATAGAGTATTTTGCATAACAGGTTTCTATGGTTCAATCTCTCTGCTTAATCAAATTTCGCATATATTTGTTGCCTCTCATTCCTATTTCATAATTAAACAATTTTACTATGCCATATATTTCTACATCACTTATTGATACATTTTGAAGAATAATACAATGTAGTTTTGGGAGGAGAAAATACCTTTTAGAATGATTAATAATTTTTATATATAAAAGAAAATATCTAAAAATTGTAATAATTTAGATGATATTTAATATAACTATTTATAGTATTTCTGTAAAATGGTATTGCGGTAAAGAAAAATGAATGAACAGATCGTTTCAAAATTCTAGAAAATAATAACACGAAAATTATATATTTTAGTTACTGTGATTTATAGAATAATTTTACCATGGAACGTTTCACATATTCAACTATTTCAATTGATTAGATGAGTCGATGTATGATAGAAAACAAATCCCATTCAAAACCATTTCCCTTTAAATATTAATTGTTTAAGATTTTACCACGTTACTTTTGAAGATTGTTTTCGAGGAATAAAAATTCTTCAAATAGTAATGTATTAAAATAGAAAAATACATAAGAATTCATTTTTTATTTCTTGTAATGTATTAAAATGAAATTATATAATAATTCATTTTCGTTTCTTATTAATATACTTTATTTGATTTTCTTATCCGCTGGATTAACTTCATATTTAATATATACGAAAAACTTGAAATGGAAGGATAATTTTGCACCAATAAATGACAAAGAAAATACATATATTCCACCGACTTTTCACTATGATAAATTTGTTAATATTTAATACTTCATTTAATTATAAATGATTATAAAATCCATTGTTGCAGTCATTGGGTAAATTATTTTGAATCATAAAATCAGTTTATCAAAATAAAAAAAAATTTACTTATTTAATCATGATTATTTTATTAAAATTATAAAATTATATTTAATATACCATTGTGAATTTTTGTGGCTATAAATTCGTACACTTAATTAAACATTCCAACATCTTTAGATAAAGCAAAGCAAGTTACCATACATCAAGTATATTTTTAATATATAAATCATTACAAATAATCTTTTTTCAAATATTTATCTCCACTCCGTGTAAAAAGAGTTCTTCAACTTTCTGTGTAGAAGTGAGCAAACAATATATAAAAATGTATGTTTACGAATAAAAATATTCTCTTCTTTGCTATCTATTACATACGCCTTTAGTCGTTTTTCTGTTCTAATTAAGCTTCTCTTAAAGAAAAATAATGTTAGTGTTATGAATAGTTTTCTCACAAGCGAAATGTTATTCGATTTCTTTCGTATGCGTTGTGAATAATTATACCGGGTATTTTGTCATAAATAATAAATAAAATTCTAGAATATATATAACGATTGGTGAAGCTCGGGCATCACGCATATATTAAATATGTATGAGTTTATTCTTCAATGAGCTTATCAAATATATTTTTTCTTTGAAAAAAACAATGATGAAAGTAAAAGTAATAAAAGAGGAGAATGAATATGTTTTTCACATAATATATTATTTATGTATTTTCTGAAATATTTCTCTCTATCAAAAATAGTTTTAGTTTGGCGCATACTAACTAAAGAATTGCAGAACTTGAAGAAATACCAACTTTATTAAATTTTATTGATTCAGATGTTGAATTAAAAATAAAATGGAATATCTACATTTAATTATCTTGCTTTATAATTTGCAATTTTGTATACATAAATAGAATTTTCACCATTGGATATCTTGAATTACTTCAGTTAAGGATTTAATTATTTACATTTTATAAAGTAAATCTTCCTTTTAAATATTATACTTTTTGCAAATAGCTTTTGACATTTTTAAATCCATAACTGGAATAAATAATAAGTAACAAATAATTAATACTTCAATGAACATCAACATTACATTTGAGCTTTAATCAGTATTTTGGTTTCATTTTCAAAATAAGCAATTAAGAGTTCTAACTTGATTAAAAAAAATTTAAAATGGAAATCAAAAGAAGTGAAAAATATTTCAATTAATGAATATTTATATATGTATATATCATTTCATAAAAAAAGTACTTTTTAAATAAGATAATCATACATTTAAAATAAAAGAAATTATTCATTAAAAATCTTTAAATACGTATTAAATAACAGAATGTTTCAGCAAATAATATTATCATACAGCTTTTGTTCCTAGATTTCAGTGATATATAAAAATAACCTTATATTTTAAGTAAAGAAAATTTTAAAGAAATTAATTTTTCTTCACCAAAACCTTGGAGAATTTTAACATGCAGCTATACGTAAACGTATTTTTTTTACGATATTAAAATAATTGTTCCCAATTATAGGAAGAATAGAATTTATTTTACTTGATAAAACGACTAATTTTATAACAGTGTTTCAGGACTTTGAAATAAATCTTGTTTTCAGTAGTTTTTTGCTTCATCCAAAATACCTTAATTATTATTTAGAATTTCATTTTCATTAAGTACTAAAATTTCCTTGGAAGGTCTTTATTCCTCTTCTAAAAAGTCCGGTTTTTTTACAACGTGTGTAAAATATAGGTAAAAAAAAATTCCTATGTAAGCAAAGTGAAAATTTTTATCTTTCAAAACTATATTTATTATTTGCACAGCTGCTACAGATATTTCATTTAGAACTATAATTTAAGTAGTATAATTTATTTGACGTTGTGATAAATTTATCAGTAATAAAAGGAATAAAGTTCTTTTAATGTGATAAAAAAAAGTTGTAAACACTTTTAGAAATCGATGTGAACTTTTAAGTACATCCAAGAGCTCAATATTTTAGCTTGACCTAAAGTACTTCATTTGTTAAATAACATTCCCTGGGAGCGGCTTAATTTATCATAAGCCTTTTTGAAGAGAAAAGCAATTTCCTGCTTTAAGAAGATTGATTTTGTGCCATTTAAAACGTAACCTTTACGTGTGAGAGATTTTTTTCTACTCTTCATTGACCCTCGCTTATACAGTTTTTTAAATGGTTTGCCTTAAGGATAATCTTTTTTAGATCATTTTTTTCCATGGTTGGACATTATTTCCATTTACTTATGATTTGCGATCCATTTCTATATTGTCCGTCTTTTTATTAAAGATCACTAAAGCTAGTTTAGTTTCCTTTTTAGCTTTTTCCATAATGTCATTTCTATAGAAAAGGCAATTTTTTTTATTGATTAAACGACTTTCGGAGTTGACTCTGAAAATTAATTTACTATCTCTTATATACTTCAAACAAGTTTAAATTTAATTAATTTGATGGAAGTACTAATTTAAAATGTAGTCATACTAAAATGAAATGAAATTTATTTTGCCGCAATCACACTTAATCAGCGTATTCGTTAGTAGTGGCCCTTACATATGAAGATCCTCGTTAAACGTGGCTGTGACTGAGGAAGAGTGGGTAATATTTCTGCTTCTCATGAATTTTGAGGTTCTATTCAAGACGTGACTTTATAGAAATCTAATAATCTGCAAATCCAAGCACCTGCACGCTGGTTATAACGTACTTGTAGTCTTCTTTCCTTTTTCACCAGTTGGAGTGACCAGTCAGCAATATATAAAATAACAATTTCAGTTACCCATTCAACAGGAAAAACCGTATCCCGTTGTTTCTATAAAGCACGATCTAGTGAAACTAGTTCCAAAAAAGTTCATTTGCAAATCAAATGTAAGTGCATAAGCCCTTAATTTCATTGTTAGAAGAATATATATTACTTAAATTAATCAAAGCTAAATTATTGTTAATAAAAATATAGTGTATGGTAATTTTATGCAACCTACGACCAGCGCAATTTAAATAGATTATATTTTTTAAAAAAACAGCAGTATATACAAATGTATGATTTATGAAGAAGAATTAGAATTTTAATTCTTGAAGCAAAGCCCAATATGAATGAAAAGAATTTTAGAGATAATTAACTGATGTGAGAACTAAAGAATATATTTAACTTATTCTCAATAAAACAACAGGAGTTTAGACTTATCAGTTTGAAACATTTGAATATATTATATAAATACTTTGATTGTTTAGTAATACTTTGAAATGTAAGTTCTTTTTCAGATTAATTGGCATCGTTTCAATATTCTAACTAAATTTTTAATGCTAAAATTAAGGTTTTCTTTTCCCGTAAAATATGATTGGCAGAAAATGAAAAATAAATTACTACTTTTCAGGAAAAAATAATTTAATTATCTATACTATATTTTAAAAAAAATTAAGCCAGTAATAAGTAATAAGGATCCTAAATTATTTATGTTGAAGTATTATTGTAAATCATTCCTTTCCGGTTCTGTGATTAATTAAAATTTAATTTCCTTCAATTTGTTAATGCAGTTGATAAATCAAACAGTTTTTAAGAGTAAGATTGTCATTTAACTGATATAATTATTAAGTTGTTGTAGTTCAATACTCTCTCTTTCTCTTTTTAACTTTGAATGTTTTGCTATTTTTAAATCAAATTTTATGATAATATCACTGATTTATTTTTCATAATTTAATTTATTTACTTAGTTTATAAAATGTTATTCTCCTTAAATTCTATTTCAGGATTTATTGACTTCAAAAATATATTTTCTAGCTTGACGCATTCTTAATAATGTGATAAAAGAGTTGCAAGACTTTATTTTCATACTTTATAAGGCGAATTTAATTATACCTCACTAAATATAATGCATGTAATTGTTAGTTTAAAATAGAATAGCGCTTTCTTAATAGTTTAAATCAAATTATTCGAATAGAACAAATTCAAACTTGTTAAAATATTAATTAATGTTGATTGATAACCATACAAATTTATTAAGTAGTTCAGTTGGTTTTGGTATGTTCTTTATAATTACTCAAATAATAATTTGCTAGATTCCTTAAGTGAAACTTTTTAATTAGTATAACGACTCTGTTGAATCTAATACATAACACTGATATTAAATGGCCCTTCTCATAAACCAATTGAATTAGTTGTAACGATCAGTTGATATGTTTGCAAAGTAACTTAACGTTCAAACAAATATGCCATATACATTCGTTTGATCACATTAATTATTACAAAATGTTAAACTGAAGTCATAGAATTTCTCAATAAGCATGTATCCATTTTCGATAAGACCAGTTGCATTTATAAACTTAAATGACTTAATTTTAAGGTTAATTACAGATTCTTAATGATTGTAAATACCTAATAGAGGTCTGAATCTGATTACGCATATAAATCTGCATTTGGATATGCTACGTTGTTCGGTTAATGGAGTAAAAGCCCGTTATCAATGTCATTGTATTTGGTAAATGACCCAGATACCGATACAGTAACGGAAATTAAACTTTAACCTGTAACCTAATGCCTCTTCTCAATGTTTAGACCACCTACTAGCAGAAATTGAAGCAACACGAGCAACAAACTTTGTAAGGAATTCTCATCAGTAATAAATATTAAAAAATTATATTTCAACTTAAGTTACATATATTAAATATCATTATAATATTTATGATTAATTTAACAGCGTATATTAAATATAAAATTTAACATAATTTTTTTAAAGGTAAAAAAAGTGTTCAATATTTCCTTAGTATATCATAGACAACACAAATATTATTATACTCTTCAAAAGGTAAAGATTCGAATTAAATTTATGATTTTTAAAAGTATTTTTAATTAAAAGAAGCTATTTTTTAAATATGAGTATTAGAAAAGAAGAATAAAAGAGGTAGGCATCAATAAAGAGATTAAAGAAACACTTTAAAATCAGAAACAAATTTATGAAATTCTATATTAAAAATAATAAATGGATTTTCTCTCAATATACTGTTGAATTTCGAAAAACAAAACATAGGGAAAATTTAAGGATAATATATTTTTTAAATTGCTATTGGTACCTTATTTCACATTTTGTTCAAATCACAATGATATAGCACACAATCTGGTTCTTCATCAAACTTCCAGGTTATGCAATGGACGGAGTTTGGGAAAATTGTCGAAAATCCATATTATATTAAGTTTGATGACCTTTCTGATCCACTCATCCAATCTTAATCTCCCGATTCTTGAAACATTAAATTATATTTTTTTGCCATGGTGATACAACTCTTGTACGACAATATAAGAAATAGTTAATGAGAAAAAGGGAAATGTCTCATAAATTCAAAATGTATGTGATGTTTTTTAAATTTTTTTTTGTTCGATCTTTTTAATTACTGACATGTAGGCAGAGATCTCGAAGGAAGGTAAATGTCGAAATATTTCCTGTGAAATTTGGTATTATATTTAAAAATTCACATTTTTAGAGATATTTCATAGGTTTTAGTTTTTTAAGGACTTCTAGAAATTTTGAATTATTCTTTAGTTATTGTACTTTAATAAGATAGATACTTGTTTCATATCCACAGAGATACAGTGAATACGGAATATCACAAAATGGCTTAGTAATTTTTTGAGAAAGTACAGAAATAATCCACAATTTGCGAAATTAAGTATCCATATTGTACTGCTATATTTAGTGATTTCTAAATATATTATGAATTGGATGGTCTTTTTACTGTCGATAATTATTAATTGCTTAAAGCCATTGAAGTTTATTGACATAAATTAATGAAACTCTATAATTTAATTATTATGATTGGTAACAAAGCAAAAAACAATATATTCGCGATAAGATTAATAATAAAATGAATGGACTTAGAATTCTTACCATCGCTTTTTAAAATGTAAGACGACTTTTTAACAAAAGTTTTCGGCATATGTTTTACAATAAATATGTCAAAAAGGGGGAGTTTTTCAAGCAAGAAATAAATTTTTGACGATTGTTATAGTTAAAATTTCAAAGATTAAGGAAGTATTTTTTGGGTCTAAATTTCAGCAAAGAAATTTGAATTGTTACTTATTGAATAAATTTCGGTACTTTTTTCATAAAAATAATGTAATTAAAATAAATTAGAATAGCCTTTTTATTTTAATTACAAATACTTTTTTAAAAAAACAGGAAATAATTTTTAGCGTCCTTTCTCTTCAAAACTATTATAAAATACTGAATTACTTAAGCAGAAATAACAATTTTAACTGTATGAAAGATATAAGCTTTCGAGATATAGTGTATCAAATTTATTTATGCTAAAATGAATAACTCGTTTCATATATATAAAACGCATTTATATATTAATACTTTAAACATTATTCTAAAAAGAGATGTAAAAATCGTTAAAAGCTTAAATCCTCATGAGTACCTAAGACGAAGTGATATTAATAAAATATTCAGATTTAGATATTCTCAAATGAACGTGTCCAAAATTTAGCCCATCAAGATAAATTATTTATACAAGCCTCATCAAATTTATAAATATATGAATAGAATATGAAAGTGGATTTGAAATGATGGAACATCCCCAAGAATTGCAGATTTTGTCCTAACTTAGGTGACGAATATGAATTATAAAATAAGATTTAACATTAATTGTATATTCATAGAATTTACTCAACATATATATCGAAATATATTTGAAAATGTCTTATATGGCAAAGATCGCTTGCAAAGAAATATTTTAAAAAAATATGTCAAAAATTTTAATCTGCATTTTCATATTTAAAATTTAAGCGTTTCGGACATTAATTTTTTTAAGTTGATGATATTTCATTTTCCATGATAAGCTCTTCGAATTTTCCTCATTTATTAAGAATTCAGAGCCATACTGTTTAATACTTTACATTATGTATGTTGGAAAATTATTTAATTAAAAGTGAAATGTTATACAGCTTAGAATTTTCTTAGGTAGTGAATAAAAAATTGTTTTGAAGCTGAATCCTTTTTCAAAATATAATTAAAAATTGATTTAATATGCAATTTTGAAAATTTCACATTATTATTCATATTTCTGAGAATTTTTGTTTACATATCGCCAAACTTAGAAAAGAAACTAAATTTATGTATAAAGCAATTTTCGTTAATATGATATTGCATCTAAGGTTTAAGTAAAGAATAATAATTTTTAATAAGTGTGGAATTTATTCTTAACAGAATATTTCCTCATAATTTGCTAATTTTGCTGTATCTCAAGCTTACGCATGATAATTAATTGTTCTAAATCAAGAACATTATAAAATGTCATTGCTTTTTCTTCTATGCTTGTTACCCTTATCTTTATTATTTTTGTGGCAATTGGACAACTCTATCATTGGGTGTCTTTATATCTTAAGATGTATATATATACATATATATATGATATATATGAGTACACGAAGGAAAACTATAAAAATACAAATAGTGTTTATAAATATTTATAAGAACAGAGATTCCACTTTTTTTCGTTGAAACTTGTTGTAGATGCTTTGAGATAGACATGACGATTCATCCATTCAACAAATTTAAATTGATATTCTGGAAGATTGATTTGAAATCTTTTTGAGGAAGCCTTATTTTTATTTCAGAATATATTATTACCCAGTTTCCCTTTCTTCTTTTTTTCCAAAGGAAAAAAATCAAATTTACTTCTCCAAACTTCATTTCTTTTCTAAGTTAGGATAGAAAAATTCTAGTAATTGAACCAACACTTACAATGAGTCAGTTTGCCGTTCTAAGATTTTACAACGTTCCTTTTTATTGCTTTAAAAAAAAGTCATTCGACGGAACGGTAATGTGTCGTTGCATATCACGGAGTTCATTAGTGGAAAGAAACTTTTTCAACATCAACATCAAATTCCACTAGTTTCTGTAAGTTTTTCTTCTTTGGAGCAGTTTCGCATTAAGGATTCTTGTTTCCTTGCTTTATATTTAACGAATTATAAGCCGTAATTTGTAAAGATGACACTGGACTTGAAAATATTCGTTGCGTTCGAAAAGTCAATTTTCTTATGTAGACTAGTGAAAGGAAAAATCTGAATATAAAGACAAAATTTGCATCAGATTTTTGTTTGAGTTTTATCGGAAATGCTAAAAATAATTTTTTTTCTTTGTCTTGAGTTCTTTTTTTTTGTTTGAATTAGTTACTTTAAACTTAGATAGAAATTCAGAAGCCGTTATTATCATGCCCTAGTTGTTTTGAGAAAAGTGTGACTATTTGTAGAACTAATATTTAAAATTCTGATAAAAATGTTAGAAAAATTTGTTTTCATATAAACTTATATTATTTTTGTGTTTGCTAAAGTTCTTGCTTTGGAGGATTTAATTTTTTTAGAACTTTAAGATTTGTTTCTCTGTTTTTTTATTTGAATAGCCATGAATATTAATCACAATATTTTTTCGTCATAAAATGTTTTTTTCACTTTAACGCAGAAAATAATTATGTCAATCAAGAGTAAAACTTATGTTACATCCCCCCATCGAAAATTCATCCTTGAAATAAAATGATACAAAATTACTATATTAAAATGATTATTTTTGTTGTTAATGATCCTTATTTATAGTGAAATTTTATATTAATTTTCATCTGAGATCAAAAACACATTTAGCAGGAAGATAATTGAATAAAAGAATGTTAACATATGAAAATGTACGAATATGAAGTAAATAGCTCTTTATTTTTTAAAAATAGAACAAAACATCTCTCGGAAATTTAAATTACAGCAAACGTTTTTCCTATTTTGAACGTTTAATAGAAAGTGCCTCTGAAGGAAAAACATTTAATATGAAGTTAAAAGCAATTTTCTATTCAAACGTCAAAATGGATGAAAAGCTTTTTTTTCTTAAAATTCTAGCTTGCAGACAATATGCATTTAAAAAAAGTAGTTAGAAGTGTCGGAGGAAAAAATATTTTGTATAAAAAGAAAACAAGAAAAAAATATTAATATTTTTTAAAAACGTTTGATGCGAATTTCTAAGAAATATAAAAATTGCGAATGAAAATTAATTATATACTAAATGGCTCATTTAAATGAAATGTGTTCACAAAACTAATGCCAAGCTAACATTTTACTATCTTTAAGGATTTTAAAAGTTTTTTGAGTTTTTCCAAGGAGTGGTAATTATTTTTCAAATAATATAATTTATTATATTACAAAATATAATTTATTAAATATATTTTTGAATAACTTGATTTATTATATTACATCTTACAAAGTTTTAACCGGAGCATTTTCCGTTTATTTCTAGTATTATTCACAAACATTTGACACGAAAGCATTGTATGACATACAGTATTGGAAAATTATTTACAAAGATTTTCTTTCTGGATAAAAAATATTTTTGGTATAACTGTCATGATCAAATTTCAATGAAATGTTTATTTATAATTCATATTTTATTGTGTCTGATTCCAACTACTTAAAAACCACTGTAAAATGTTTTCGATAATCATTCAAGTAACGAATCCCATTACTTAAGAATATGAAAAGAAATCGAAATCAGGGATTGAATTGATTCAGATGGATTTCATATTAAGTCTTAAAAATGATCGTATAGTTACATCGTGTTCTTCCAAATTATGTTTACATAATAAAAAAAAAGGGGGGGAAGGGTAATATGAGACTTTCTGCAGTAATATAAAACTATTATTATTGCATTTCCCCATTTACACTTTCTAAACAGAGTTAAACAAATCATAATTTCTCTGACTCATGTCCTTTCTCTGAATCATAATTTTTCTGGCTCATGTCTTTTCTCTAAATCATAATTTCTCTCCAAAGCATTCTTTTCCTAAAAGAAAAAAAAAGTGATAGATTTCACTTTTTTCCCTTTTGAAAATGTTGCAATTGAACTGAATAAGGCCACTGTCTGGTTGGGCGAGACTTGCGAGGCGTTATTGTCTCTCCCCTCACCCTTGCGTATTGTTATCTTGGCGGGAAGAAAGTGTCAAGTCAATACTGAAGGGTCATCTGGCGTCCGTTTTTTTCTCCTCTGCCTCCAGAGAGACAGTAAATAACCCTTCGCTGTTCATTCAAGCGCAACGATTTGGAGCAGCAGGTTTGAAGGGGGATTTCTTCATATTGAATTCCATTCAATATCAAGAGCGATTGTTGTATTAGACATGACTGTGAAAAGTATTCGTCTCTAAAAATATGGTGGGGTGACTGGAAATCGCAAGCATAGACCGTAAACAGAAAACTGCAAGCACAGGCCGTAAATTCAGGATATAATTCGTAGCGTCTTTTTATTTATTTCTTCTGTTGACATCACTGCGCTTAATTAGAGAATCAAAATATTACATAGTCAAAGGAAAAGAAAATCGGTCTCAAAAGATAATCAAGTTTTTTTCTTCAGATTTATGAATATTTCATAATTTATCCCTAACTTATTTTATTTGAGGTAGTCATTTCCACATGCGTTAGATCTGACGTTTAAGTAAATCATCTCTTACTAACCCGTGGGCGCAACAGCCTAGTGCTTATGGTTGCGGGCTCAAGGGAGGGCGGCTTTCTTCGAGTCGTGGGTTCGATCCTTAACTAAAGACTCACCGTGTAGCCGAAGCTGTTGCAAGCTAAATATTCCGAGGCTCCCGTTGGCGTGGTGTGGAAGTTAGGAAATGGAGGTTCCAGCTCTGGTACCCTCCTCGTCACTTGATCTAGAATTAAATTACAAGGTTCGTCGCCAATAGCCCTCATGTTGCTTTTAGTGCGACGCTAATAAAATAAATCAATTTATCAAATATTTTTCCAACCCTCTAGGGTTCTAAGCCTTAGGCGAATAAAATTTGAGGGTTCCAGTTACTAACCCTTCGTCACTCCTATCTGGTTTTATTTCAATGGCTCTTTGTTGATCGCAGATCATTTACCAATCTTTCACTTTTTCTTTCAGCCCACAATTTTTATACTATAATTTTTATACAATACTGTATAATGAAAATATATGTATGTTAGAACATCATTTTATATGAAAATTGGATCAGTTATCTGTCTGGAATTATGGTCTGAGTTTCAATCGAGCTCTTTGATATAAGCCGAATACGAAGTGTAAAGATTCGAGATGTAAGGTAAGAGTTGTTTGCGTTAATCGACATGTAAAGATTCGAGAATATTTGGAAAGATATTTTTGGAACATTTTTCAGCTTGGAACAATTCATTTTTGTTCAACATTTTGAGAAATTTTTTAACACAGTTAGCTAGACAAATTTGATTTAGTTTTTAACTAAGGTCCCACTTAACAGTTTTAAGCCATCCAATAAGATCTTGAACCAATTCTAAAAGAAATAAGTTTTATTTATTTTAAGGACAGTATGACATAAAAATTGTATTCACTTTCTTGTTGAATATATAGACGTACTCCTGGAGCATTTTGTCAGATAAAATACTGTCCAAAGTATATTTACTAATTTTTGTGTTTGTCATATATAATGGTCTATTGTATTTTATGTCTGTGAAATTGAGAAACAGTAACTGATTATATGATTTTTCATGGAGTACACATTTTGAATAAGACAAATTCTATTGATTCAAGTATAGAAGAGTACTGCACATTATGTTAAATAATATTCACATGATAGTGAAGTCATATTGTGATATTTATTAAAAATATTTTGCTCTCTGAAAAATTATAGTGATAAACCTTAGAGAAGAAAAACCACAAATTATATAACACATTGTGTGGGAACGTGTCCCACAATTCTGAATCTTGAACAGATGATGATACCTTAATTCACATTAATTTTTTTAAATGCCTATGTTGTAAATGGAATTTTAAGACCCGATATATCTATTGCACTATGCACTCTGTATCGAAAATGATTATTCGCAATGGATATCATGTTTCAATGTCACATCGTCTGGTAATCAATCTGGAAATTATTCTAATAAAATATCGTATGAAAAGATAAGATAAAATTAAAAAAAAATTATATGAAGAAATTTCTCAGAAAGTTGAAACAAAGATTAAAAATCACAGCAACGACATTTTAAATATAATCTTTGAATGAGATATCATATCCTCTTTTTATTCCTTTATCAGAGCATGGTAACTTATATCTGCAAAAAGAAGTGATTCTGAATGATAATGTGGCTGAAAAACTACAGTTTTGCTGTATTCACTAAGAAATAATGTAAGAATAAAAGAGGAAACATATTAGGCTTAGTATTGTTAAATATTAGACAATATCTGTGGGGAATTCTTAGTTCCTCTGTTGTGTCTTCCAAAAATTAAAATCAAATTTCCTAATGTTCAAATAAAATGCTTTAGCAATAATTTTGCTTTTCCAAATATTCCTTGAATAAAGCAACTTGAATGAGAATTTTTTTTTACAGTTGCAAATTATTTCTACATTTCGCCACTACTTCTAAAAATTAGATATAAAGATAGACACAAAGAACAAAGCCGAGGAATGTCGATTTTAATTTTTTATCTTTCGATTTTACATTAATCACTCAATTTAAATACAAGATTTGAATTCAAAATTAAAGTCGAATATATCATCCACTAGAACTACTTAACTTCTGAAAATGAGTTTGTAATCTCCAACAAATTGCTTTAAATAATCAAGTTCTACGATTGGTTTTCATTATCATTAGAAATATATTTTAATGAAAGCTAACAGATTATAAATTTTTCTTGAAGAATAAAACGTAATAGCTCTAGGAAAACGAATTAAATGTTGTCGTTAATTTTAATTAGATATTTAATATCAGGTATCAGGTAGCAATTTCTTGTTAATTCAAAAATGTATGCTGCTCTTTTGTCATGAATGAAATAATGTTACGTTCGTGTATTTAGGGTCAAAAATATTAAAAGAATCAAACTGTGTAATATATTAAAATACATGCATTATTTTCAAAATATATTGGCATGTTAGAAAAAGTTCCAAAATATAATTCAAAGTTTTTAGTAAAAAAAATGACATTTATCAGTTTTAAATAAAGTTTCATTCGACTATTTCTCATCGTAAATTACACTTATTCAGAATTTATCTCATCTAACTTTTATAGAACATTAGAAATCAATAATTTATCTATAACTTATTTTTATCGATTAAAAATAAATTTTTAACTTAAATTGTTTTATTGTGTTTCATTTCCTTACATACAGTACATTAAATTTCGAGTGATATTGTTGAACACATAATTTCACTGAAATATATTTTATTTCCATTTACTAAATTTTTGCAAGAAATTTCTTTAGCGTTGCATGAAAATATTTAACGCCTATACTGAATGTTGATAGCTTGGTTAAGCACTTCAGTAAGTGATAAAGAATAGGATATGCAAAGATATCACATACTGACGAATAAATGTAAGATTCAATACTTTGCAAGCATTCAGAATATTTCTTTCATAAATTTTCAGTAAGAACTAATAAAACAAAATCAATTCAGACTTTTTTTAAAAGAAATGTGAGAGATAAACATGCGCTGAATGGCGAATTTTGAGATGAATGACTTTATTTTGAAAAAAGAAAATTGTGAAAGTGATTTTTTGGTCTCAAATAATAGGAATTTCAATCTAAATGTCTTTATATCATGTTTCTCACTTCAAATCTCATTAGTCCCCTATTTGAATATCTATAACGTCATTTAAAGTGTACATATAGTGAGCAGATTTGTCTTTTATACAATGATATGCTTTTCTTACACATTTCTAGCAAATTGTGCTATGATTGATATAAAGGGTGGAAATTTAATTTATCTATAGAAGCAATTATTTATTTACATCTTAACTTTCCTGGTGAGAGTGTATAAATGAAATCTTCAGTGTAAAGAGAGTGAACAGTTTTTTTATATTTTATTATTTTTATACATATTTTTTTCGCAAATTGTACTTTAATTTATAATAAGGTTAGAAATTTTATATACCTATAATTTCAACTATTTATTTACATCTTAACTCTTGGTGAGAGTCTATAAAGGGCATCTTGAATGTAAATATAGTTAACAGAGTTCTTTTATTCAGGAATACGCTTTATTTAATATATTTATAAGAAATTGTACTATATTTGATAATTAGCAATGGAACTTTATTTGTATATAATATCAACCATTTATCCACTATTAATAAAAAAGAGGTACCTTCATGATAATTCTGTTATTCTATGTAGTATTAATTATACACAGTTTGTTAACAGTGCAGAGATGTCGTAGTATTTCAAAATATATCAGAGGCAGTACTTTATTTAATTATCATTCAAGCAAGTCCTGAATGTAAAAGGTTAATTATGCTCCTAAATGGTATTTTTAAGTTAGGAATCGATATTTGTAATCACATGAATTTTTTGAGGTATATAGTCAAAGATAAAATACCTACCATTTATATAACAACTAGTAATTTTTCTCTTTTTGAAATCAATCGCAGACTATCACTATGTGGAAAGTCCCCAATATTTATCGAGAACTTTCTCCTCCGGAGTTGTTGTAGTTCCTTTCGGAAAAGGGATTTTCCACGTCTTAGAACTGGACAGGAGGTGGGATTTGGGGAGGTCAAATCCTACTGTTCATCGATATTCCAATGGCAACTGCATCTCCTTGTACGTGTGGTAGCCACTGCTGTTTCACCGACTTGTCCTTACGTCGTCATTTCTTAAGCTGTAAGACTGGCATAAAGAATGAGGACCGGGGACTTAAAGTCTTTGGAAAATGGCGGAAGAATGCTTGCGTGGGAGTATTTGGATTATTTGAGGGCAAATTTTTTTTCTGCGAATGTTAAGCGAAGTGGGAAAGAGGTTTAAAGTTATTTCGAGAAGCGATTTTTTCAGTTATTTATCACATTCTAGGTCATTGACATCTCAGCCGGAAGTCCTCATTTTAGTGTTAGATATATTTTGATGCTTTTCGAAAAAAATTCTCTGTCAAATATATAGTTGGAAGGGTTCTGTAACAATAAAATATCCATTTTCACCATGGGACTCTAGGTTGTAGTATTAATTCTCAGAAAAATACTTTCAAATAACTTATTAACCATACAGTGTTCTTTTAAAATGTTATTTTATTTAATTCACATTTTTCATAATTATTTTATAAATATTTATGTTGTAAAATCGTTAGAAATTGATTTGGAGAAATCATAATCTTTTCTTAGTCAATTGATTGAAATCAACTTCGAGTGATTTTGAAGAATATTTTTTCCTTGCGTTATTTGCTTATTCTAAGCGGGAACTTGTAATATTTCTAACTGTGCACTTTTTTCAAAAATAAAAAAAAAAAAACGACAAGAAATAATGAAAGTATATTCAGTATTTTTTTCAAAGGACTTTAAGCAACTAATTAAGGATTTTCCTAGCTAGATTACAGTTACAGATTTACAGTTTTTATAGTTTACTGTGTTATATGTATAGTTAGTAACATATATTTTTAAACATATATAAGAGTTATTTTATGTTTATATGTAAAAAAAAAATTTGTCGAATTTATAAGAAATTCCTTTTCATTGTCTTAAAAATTTAATGAAATCACAAAATACTGAGTATTTTGTACATATTTGGTGGATTAAAAAGTTTCAATAGAAAAAAAATTAGAATTATGGTAGTATTAAGAAATGTTTTAAATGTGTTAGTTGTTAGAGATAGTAGCATTTCTAAAGAATGCTAATTTACTACATAAAAATACATATTGCATTTCACAATTAGGATGTAAGTATCCTTTTTTTAAAAGTCTTTATGCAATGATTAATACACTTCTACTTGATTTATACATAATGATGCCTTTAATATACGAGAAAATACTTTAGACAATACTTTTGAATAAGTTGTTGAAGATATGCACGTTATAGAAAAGTTCTCCTATTCCTTTTATTTTACAGCTTTAAATGGAAAATCCGAAAGACTTGAATAAGATTATTTATGAGATTCTCAGAAAACTGTTGTTGAGAAATTTTTGAATTTTTCTTATATCATTGTAGACAGAATGAAAATTTCCTTGGTTCTATTTTTCGTATTTACATCCTTCATAACTTTATTTTTGATATAATCTTAGAGAAATATAGTTATTTTTGTTATTTTCAAAATATGTTAAAAAAACTTGCTTGGATTCAACACATTAAAATTTCTTTAAATATTAAGATTAACACATTGAATTTTTTTTAAATGTGTGGTTTAAAAGAATATTCATATATCACTCGTGCGAGTTCATTTTATTACTGTAATTTCTTATTTTGTCTTAAAATTACAGATATTGAGGAGTGCAGCTGTTTAATTACTGAAACGTTTAATATTGAAAGTACATTAAGTACCTCTTAATTTCAAATCCGTTAGGGTTCCTCTGAAATTATTGAAAATTGAAAATATTATTGACCGTTTTTAAAAAATAGTTTACTTTGAAAATTAAAATATTATTTAAGACAGATATTTGAAGGGTAAAATTAATTAATACAATTTATAAAATAATTTAATATACATTTTTATAATTTAGAATAAATACTATAGATTTATAAATATTTAAAATTGTATAACATAAAATTATATAATTGCATAAATTAATATCTAAATGTGTCAGGAAATTTCTTTTTTTAAATAAAATAAATAATTGAAGTAATTCAATGTTTTTAATTTTAATTTTAGGCAAAAATAACTTTGGGAGTATCAAGTATTAAATAATTCCCTATGATTGTACAACTAATATTGATGTTTTTTAATCTCTTAAAAATTTCAAAAATGCCACCTTAAATACTTTTAAACTCTCCCTGACAGAAAAATTTTTAATACCTAAATTAATTACTCACTTTTGTTTACATTATTTTTTTTTATAAACACTGTACTGTTTTGTCCTCAATTAATATAATGATTATATAACTGACATTTTTACTGAGTTCGAATATATATGATATAACTCTTTACACTTTTTTACAACAACATTATCTACTAATAATCAACATTTTATAAATAATTGAATATTAGAAGAATTTGTTACAGCATAAAAATATCCTTAATATAAGGACTAGAATGCTATATACTACACAATAAACTGGAAAGTTTATACTAATCTAATGATAACTATTTGAGATATCATATTTCAAGTTTTGAAATTTTACATGCAAACAAATTTTGAGATAAGTACATTTAAAGTTATTTAACTTTTTATTTTTGAGAAAATAAAGAAAGTGTTACTAAGTTTGAGAAAATGGCCCCAATTGTCAAATTTCCTTAAAATTGTATATTTATGGAAAAACTATGAATGACAAATATTTAGGAAAAAATGTTTTCATCGCGTTTCAGACATTTAAAAATTTAAGTTTAGCAATTTATATGCTCACTTTCGGTTTTTGTTCCTTTAAAGATAAAACCTTAATATTTATCTTAATTGTATTAACTATTTTTGATAATAATAACTGTTATGTAAAACAAATGAAACAATAACTATTTTGGAAATCTCAATATATTCACTAATCAGAAAGGCATTAAATAAAAATGAAACTATTGACCAATATCAACTGAAATATAGTTTTATAACAAACTATTTTTTTTTATAAAAATCAAATAACTTATTGAGATTTTTCTAATTACATTTTACTCAGATTGTACTGTTATTTTAAGAAATGTGGAATCGTTAATAAAGTGCAGCAATTTTTTATTCTTTATTATGATCAATTATCAATAAAATCTTGTTAAAAGCAAATTGTTATTCATTTATTTATTTATTTTTACAATAATCGATGTGGGAGGAATTTAATTTATCCAATAAATATATAAGGATAAAAAAATTACCAATGAATCTGTTGTAAAAATGAACTTTTTTTTGCTGGTTTTTAGTCGGGACGGAAAAAAACTTATTTCCAACAACTAATTTCTTTCATTACGTTGTGATATTCGTTTCTTATCGTTCTGAGTAAAAAAAAAAGCAGATAAATTATGTTCATTGACATAACGCAATATTTCAGAATGGTTCTTTCTGTTTTGTAACAGAAGTTATAAAAAAATTCTCATATTTTTTCAATATACTCTAAAGCCAGAGGAACTGCGCACAAAATTATTGATCCTAAATTATTGGGCAGATAATCTTATAAACGTATTTTTTATCGATAAATAGTTTTTTAGTTGTTCCATTTAGTATTTAAATAGCAAGAAATATAAAAATAGGGGAATTTGAGAGACTTAATCCCCATTAGTGGCCCCATAGCTTTAACGTATAAATCAAAACTGTTTTGTAACAACTATTGACCTCCGGAAATTAATTCTGAATGAACAACGATGATGTGACTTCTACTCAAAATAAATGAAGACTGCTTTTTCGAATGGTCTGTTTTTTTCCTTAACGAATATTGTTTTTGTGAAAAACTTTTAGTAACTACGAAAACTTTAAATTAGAATAAAAATAAACGATACAAAAACATGCACTTAAGGATTTTATACAGTACTTCAATAAGAATACAAAAAGCAGAAGAATTTTTAGTAATGAAAAACTACTGATAAATGAGAAACTAAACTGATCCGAAATTAGTTTTTTTTGTATACTCGTTTTTATTTGCTTAAATGTATATTGATAATTTATTATGTCATTAATTTAAAATATTTTTGATGAAAAGAAATTTATTAATTAAGAAATGTAATTAAATTTTGTAAAGTAATCATTTAATACTACAAAGTAATACAAATTAGTCGTAAAGTTAATTGTAAGCGTGGAATGGATTTTTTTTATTAAGTGCTGAATTTAAAATTCTTTATTTACATTAAAAACGAGTTCAAAATAAATACTAAGCAAGTCCATAAAGCATAACAAATCCTCATCCACATCGACAAAATATATGATAAAAAACTATATGTCACAAGAAATATTATTAATCACAAAATACTGAAATCAATTTTAAAGCTCTTTACGTATTCCAGAAATTCATTCAATTTTTATGTTTTTATCGGAAAAAATTAATATAAATTTATAAATAATGGTGAGAAAATCATAGAAGCTCTAAGCGCAAAATATAGTTTCCGAGGCTAATAAGTGTGACTTTCTGGGGGAAATAAAATTTTATAGCAGAAATCATTATATTTTCATCGACATATATCTTATTTAATGTTTTAATGTAATTTTCAATATAATCTTGTTTGGATGATATTTTAAATTTACTTAGGTGTTATCCATGTTCAATCTGTGCGAATACGCTTTAAATTAAGTTTAATTTTTGATTCTATCCAAGATTTCTTAGTATTGACAAACTTTCGAAATTCTTATATGCAAAAATTAGAGAATTCCAAAAAAATTTAAAAACTAATCTTTTTTTTAGGTAATTTTTCAGAACATCTCATTTATTATTTGTATTCGGCTTCTGAAATTTATAAATAATTTAATAAGACCTTCCGATCTCAAAGGTTCCCTTACCCTTGATAATTGTTAAATTGAACGGTGATGGTAACAATTATTAAAAATAATATGCTTTGTGAGTATTTCTATGAATAGCATATTCGAAATTTAAGCAATAGAAGGAAAAAAAGACACTACTTTGATTTAATTCTAGATTGTAATATACATAGCGACAAATAATTTCTTTTATATTTAAGAGTCCTTTTTGAATTCCAATTCTTTTCTTCGTCACAAGCCGGCTGCATAACTCACAATCTCTCAGCACCGCTGAATACATTTTTGATTAACGAGCATTGTCATCACATGGAGGACTTCGTACTTCCTATGGTTGTCATGGCAGAATAAAGTTTAATGCCATACCCCCCCAATTTTGACCTTGAAGGGTCAATCAATTTTACTGGGCATGTTTCATGGGGTGGATAATTGATGAGCGACCACATCAAGCACTTGATGAAACTCCTCTGCTTTGTTTAAAGGCGGTGGAATATATCAGACGATTCATTTTTCTAAAAGGAGGTTCAGAAACCACCACTGTCCTTTGATGATGAGGGTTAAGCTTCCAATTTTCTTCCGAAGATTGATTTATTAAAATACTATAATGAAGGGAGGTCCTGATATTGCAAAACATTTTTCATTTTTGAAGGGAAGAATTTATTCAACGGCACATACACCAATGAACGGTAATTTTAAAGATACACATTCTGTGATAAATGAGTTACATTTGTTATCCACGTGAATGACCTAATTCTAGTGCTCTAAAATGACTGCTCCATGAATTATTTTTATTACTCCAGACGGTTTTATTAATTTTAGTTGTGGTTCGAAATGACACGATTCAATCAATCGCTTACAAATCTAGGTCAAGTCTCAGAAATTGTTGAAAGACATTGAAAGAAAAAGGTACTTTTGAATCACGGAAATCTTAATTTAACAACTCCTAAAACATTTGAAAATTTTATTTACTTGAGGAAAAATACGAATAAACTAGCAACTCTTACAAATTGTTAGCTAATCGAAGCTCTTGCAACAAGTAAAGCATTTCCACAATTCATATGAAACATTAACATTTATAGAAAATACTTATTATTAGATAAATTTGCAAAATCCTAATTTTAAAAATCCGACATGATAAATGTAATCTTTGTATGAATTTCCTTAAATACATTGTATGGAACGAAAATAATCATAGTATTAAAATACATTTCTTGTACAAGGTAATGAAATCATTCAAAACAAGATAGAATGCATAATTATTTATTTTTATTAGTATAAGAAATAATCAAAAGCAAAAAAAGTAAAATGATTTAATATTTAGCCAAAAATATTAATCATAGTAAAAATTATCGACTTGAAACACGGGAAATAATGTTCTTAGACTTGATGGCATCAAAAAATGAGATGTGTAACAAAGAGACTATGTTTTTCAACTCTACCTACTACTAAATGTACGATATATAGTGCCTACGAAAAAAGGAGTGAAAAGTGAATCGGAAGGATATACTCACATAGACTTCTTCCCATTGACTGACATATCTCACCAGCCTTGATAACCTGAGCAACCTCAGGAGAGAGAGCATTTTCGCAAAGCGCAGTATCCTCAATGCCCTTCCTGCGTGCAGGAGCTGGTAGTTGTCTCCATAACCCTGGTTGAAGATGAGGAAAATGTAGTCGAAAGGGATAGAACTCAGCAAGTCTAGGAAGAACCACGTGCGGATGTAGGTGCGGGCGATTTCTTTGGGATCGAGTATCACTTGTTCGGAATTGTCTTGTTGCATTATACCTGAAACAGGAAAATAAATAGCGGATTAGTAGGGTAGTTATATATATATATATATATATATATATATATATATATATATATATATATACATACATATATGTATAAGATAAAGCAATGAATTTATCATTAAAAAACACAAAAGAGAGAGAACAATTAAAATCCAAAATCAACAAAAAAACACATTTATAGAACTAAGTAAAAAAGATGAAATTTAATCAAATTTGAAACTAATTTGAACCAAAGAATAATTTGAATACCCTACAAAACAAAACATGCATATTTAGACTGGGGACTGAGTTGTGGGGTTAAACTAGTTCTATGGTACCAACCCTCCCCCAATGCATCTTGTTGGAAATCTAATAAAAATCCCCTAAGACTTCCCTACAATTTTCGTAAAACACACACACACACACACACACACACACACATATATATATTCCAAATTATTTTAACTCCCACTTCATGTCAAATTCTAAATATAACAGGTCATATGGTATATGATTTTGGAAAAAAATTATAAAACTTTTCATAGCAAATTTCTCTTTTGAAATTTAGAACAGGCACGCATACAAAAGAGTAAATTTTGACTTTGCAACAGGTTCATCTGCAAAGAAAGATGAGAAACAGCGAAATAAATTTTATGTAGAGTAATTATTTTTTCTATAAATGTAATTACCCGTATTAATCGCTGCAAGATAAAGGAATTTAAATGTGCAAATCTATTTGGACAAATATATTTCCGTTAACAAATTATATCAGTCACGAATGATAACTAATAGAAGAACAGAGACATTTTTACAAATATTTAGAAAAATCAAAAGCTGAAAATTCTAAATTCAGTCAAGTAGAATATTTAGAAATATTTTATGTTCGGCCCCTACAAAATTCAAATCACATTCCAAGATATTCTTGAAATTTATGCAATATCATACAGGAAATTTCATTTTTATTTACTTTTTATCATCTTTTTTGTTCCAGAATCTTCCCTCAATTGTTAGAAAAATTGTTTTCATGGTGTTATTTTTGGTAAATCAGCCTCAGAAAGAAACATTAGAAAAGCACAATGGAGCACGATTCTATGAAATTTTGAAAATATTCTGTAGGAATATACATTGGCAGAGAGTTCCCAGATTTGATTATATTCCAAGAGTTTGGATTTCTTTATTTTACAGCGCGTCGTATGACATCGGAAATGTTTTCTATAATATATTCATATCTAAGAACAAATGGGAATGGCGAAATTCCAAATTCATATGAATACTCTTGTAGCCATAATGTAACGTCCTGAAACTTGAGTAGTGGGGAATTATCTTGTTGGAAGGTATCCAATCTACTAGAATGAAAGCAGAAATATATGAATGATTGCGCATCGCCAAAAAAGTTGTGCACGTACTGTTAGTCAGTCATTGATGTTTTCAGACGTATCAGCAATTCCAAAGACTTCCATTTGAATAAATCCCATACTATTACCCTGGCAGCCGGTACATTTATTTGATGATGGGGGGGGGGATCCATAATTTCATGAATTTTGCACAAGACACAAATTCTTCTATCAGCCGGGTGCAGTTGGAAGAGTGACTCGTCAGACTAGACTATTTGTTTTCCAGTCATGAAATGTCCCGTGCATCTTAAGCGAGATGCACTCATCTGTCGAGTCACCATCAAAGGGATACGAACTAGGTATCCACTCTTAGAAACTGTATCCCGTTGAATTAATTATACAGTAAAAACGCTGATGTATGTTATGGCTCCAAGATTGAAATCTGATGTTATCTGAGAGAATGTTTGCTTGCCTATCAGATGAAATGATTCTTCGCAGTCGACATTGCCAGGTTCACCCAGTGTATTTTAATGGCTCCCATATGAGTAATATTTGGCAGTAAAAATTCAAACTTTATTTTTTTTCGAATAGTTATAAACAATCTCACCATGTCAAAAATTCTTTAAATTGGTATTTTTCTGCCGTAAACAACTATGATAGCTCGAAAGCATATATATCGTTTTATATATATCAAACATTAGCGGAAACAATAGAAAATGCGGATGGGGAAAATGCAGCATAATTTGTACACACTCCTCTACTCTAATTTACTTATATTTAAAAGTATAAATGAAAATGATAAAATTAGCTTTCTGGATCTCGCTGCCGTTTCATAAGTCACTGTTAATCAATGTGAGATTTGTTTTTACAAATTTGTACACAGCCGAATCTCTGTATATTAAAATATTATGCATATCAAAATGCTTTTCAAATACCTAGAGTTTTTTGTTATAAAATAGTACTAACACACTAACTTCCACATCGAAAATAATGTTTACTTTTTGCAATTAAAAACATCCTCTGATTTCGTTCATTATAAGAGATATAAATTAAATAGGGGAAAACTGTTTTATCTATTCTTATAGCAACTTAAATTCACGGAAGAACGGAAATTGCTTACTGCATTTAACACTTGCATCTACATATTTTTGTATATTTAAAAATAAAATTCTTCGATGGTTTAATGTTTCATATGTGTTCTCTTTATCTCCAAAAAATAAAGTATATATTGTTGTTTTTGAGGAAAAAATGAAACACGTTCAATATGCATTTCTGTACATCAAAATTTTTATATTTTGAAGTCTTTTCCAGGAATCTTTAATTCGATATTTAGTGTTTCGACTATATTTCTCTTTTAGAGAGCTACATGTAGGTTAATGGTGACAGATTTTATTACTTTTAACCAAGGGACAGAAGAGAGGTTTACATCTCAGTTGAGCCAGAATGATTAAAGACGTTTATCGAAAAAAATTAGTGCAGTTTGAATACGAATATAGTTATCTACGAAGTATATATATGTGTGTGTATGTGTTTCTGTATATATATATATATATATATATATATATATATATGTATGTATGTATATACATACAATGATTTCCCTTGAATATAATTTAATTTCTTAATTTTTTCTATTTTTTAAAACGTTTTTATGTATTTCATTTGGTGTGTGTGTCATCAAATTTTCGATCATTAATTTAACCAACTTCCCATCATGCTAGAGCTCTGAAACTTTGAGAATAGTTCTTTCTCGTTTAAAAATGCAATATTTAAACATTTGCGACAAATTTTAACTAATATTTTCTTTAATAATGAGTTTAGCCCAACTACTTGGAGCGATTTCAAAAATTGGCACCAAATTTGGCGATTTTTTTGGCAGAACGTTAAGTCTGCGAAGCGCACCAGGGTAGCCATATTTGGCAAAATATCGCCAAATAATTCTTGTCGCCAAAGGTGGTTGGGTTAAATTGCTTTCCAACCATTTAATTTACCGGATGAATTAATTAATTTTAGTTAGTTTTAACGTTTTTATATATTTCACTTGGTGTGCGCCTGTCTCTGTGTGTATCAGTGTGTCATCAAATTTTCTATCATTAATATAACCAACTTCCCATCAAGCTACAGCTCTGAAATTTTGGGAAACGTTCTTACTTGCCTAATAATGCAATATTTAGATACTTGCGACCAGTTTTAACTAATATTTGAATAATTTTCTTTAATAAATTTTGCCACCATATAAAAAGGTTGTTTTTAAAAAACATTGGTTTTTATCTCGAATTATTAATTATCACTATAAAGAGTTCATTTTTATTTCCTGATACCTCTTCAATTAGTGTAATCACGTGGTATTGAAACCTGCATAATCAGTTTGAACCCACAGCTCGAAGTAGTTAAGATAATCTCTACTAGATTTTCTATCTGCAGCTAAAATGCCTGGAAATCCCTCCGCCCAATACCACATGATCTGAAAAAATCCTTGCATATAAATTCCAAGTAAAGCAAATTCTCCTCCCTTCCGTTTTGGCAGAGACGTTTAAACTACGCCTCTGTCCTCTTCCATTTTCTGCAATGTAATTTCTATAATCGAATGGACGTAGTTTGAACTACATTCATCACCATGTAATTGCCTGTCTACCATTTTTAACAAAAAGTAAATAGACTTTATTTGTTGAATTAAAAATATTTTTCCAATTATGCCTGTATTAGAAGTTGTATGCCTTTTCCCTCATCTATTAATATATGTCAAGAGTCGATAGGATAGAAATTGAAAAATTCTATTTCAATTAACTGTAAAGGTTAATTGAAATAGAATTTGTCTACAACAGAACCTCTGCTATGAGGCGCCATGCCTATAGTTTTAATTGAATCGTAAGTTTAAAGTATGAATTTTTTTTATTAAAATTTATGTTCAGAAAATTATTCAGAAGTGTTGATCGAATGACAAGAACCGATTTTGAACACTACCCACTTCCTTGGGAAACCTGAAGATTTCGAGAAATGCAGGAAATAAAGAAAGAGAGAGAGAGAGAGAAATAAAACCCTACTTGCAAGAAGGACACAATCCGAGCAGTCAAAGTTCAGTAACTCCAAGGGTCAATGATTTTAAAAAGATCCCTGTGTGCGGTATTTTTGCTTAATTCGTTCCAGTACTGCTAAACCTCAAGAAACTTCAAAAACAAAATATAAACTGACTGTACAAGATTCTAAGTTCCTGGAATTCTATCAATGATATGTTTTCAAATTACTACCTTTTTTTAATCTTATAACTCTTTTGAATTATGCAATCTATAGCGAAATTGATTCATCTAAAACTATTTTTGTCCCAAACGTAAGCATTTGGGGAAAAGGGAAAGAAAAATATTTAAGAAATAAGAGAACGTTAAATGATTAAAAGAATAAGAATGTTATTTTAAAAATGAAGTTTCTTAAGTAGATTAAAAATGAAAATAAAATCCAGGCTCTTTTTTTATTTGTGACTGTAATTGGGCATAAAACAGTGAAAAATAAGTTTGAAAAACAAAGGCATTTACTTTTTACACACGATTATATAACTGAGAAAAAAAAACTAGTTAAATTACGAAAATATGATCATTCACTCGCTATAATAAATATACATATTTTTATAAATATGATTATGCTTTTATACTTTTCATCCTAAAGTTTAATAAATTATAAAATAATGAAAATCTATTTAAAATGTAATTCAGAAAACTACCTTTGATTGCAGATAACTTTTGTTTCCAATGAAAACGAGCTAATTTAATGAAATCAATACGCATCCACTTCAAAACTTACAATTACTGCCTTAATTATCATTGGGATGCAAAAATTAATTGCCTCATTAATTTTTCTGCATCCCTTGTTATTAATTAGTGGAGGGATGGTGGTTAAAATAGAAAACCACAGGAAAGATAATCACATAATTAAGAACGAGTGCAGAGGACGAAGAAAATGAAACTTTTCCTCTGTTTCGACGAATCCCAGCGAGTTCTACAGCCAATTTCGCCACCCTGACGATGTCCAAAAATAAACAAGTCATCCAAAAATGCGCCGGAGAATAGGTGCCACAATTAAAGTAGCTGAAGAGTTAGTTGGAAAGTTCCAGAAAACCCGTTCCAGCGCTGATCCTCTAAGTATGCAAATGAGCTAATTAAAAAGCTCATCAAGGATCACTTATTCACGACAGGGTACGTGTACATTGGTTGATACATGTCGTCAAGTCTTGTCCTCTAATTATGAAGATATCATTCACGTGATAGTTGGTGGTGATAAGAGGTGATCCTATCGATTGAGGAGCACGTACGCCTCCTTATGTTGCGGAATGTAGCTGATGGTAAAACTGATATGATAAGTGTGATGATAATTCTTTATTTTCAGTCAGATCTCATATTCCAGGATCTTATCTTGAATTGTTTGTATGTTTGCGTAATATACTTTTTATGCTGAGTTGTCTTGACACTTAATTTTTATAAAACTATATACCCAAATATAGTTTTCAGTTCTCGCAGGAGAAAACATTTAACCCATTTTAATCTATACGGGTATTTCTTTCATAGGTTTTTGATGTATTTTAAACATTTAGTTTTATTTCTTAAAAATGGTGATTTATTCATTGAAATCAATATTGTATTCATTATATCAAACTAATATACGGATTAAAAATTAGAAAAACTTACTTATGACTTTTTATTTTTATTTGAGAAAAGTTTAATTTGAACATGAATAAATGGATATATTATTAACCCCGAAGGAAACGAGGTAATTAACATGACAAGGAGTAAATAATGTATACTTTACAAGTAATGTGAAATATTTTCAATTACATTTACATTTGAATTGATGAGTTACAATTATACAAGAATTGCATCTTTGAAGGAATGATTGAAATACAACTATATTTTCGAAAGAAAAAAAAAGATATATGCTTTTAAAGTTTTATAAAATTGGCTTATAAGGTACTTATTCACAATAATTTAAAGGTTGCTTATAAATTTAGAAATAAAACGTATTTAAAAATGCAATAACTAACAAATTAATTTGTGCAATGAAATTGTTTTGAGATAGTTCACGATAAAAAGGTAACTTTTGATTAATTATAGGTTCCTCTTCATTTGAGCTTTAGATGTCTTTTATGAAAGGAACAAAATGTGTTCCTAACATTGTGTTTGAAAAAAAAAGGTTTTTATAGACACTATCTTTACTTATAAAAGAAAATAAGTTAAAGAATAAGTTTGCTATTTTTATTCCTAAGTGAAATGAAAAGACATTTTATGAATAATTATTCGTCATGAGATCTTCAGACACAAAAATGATAACAAAAGAGCTTCTCACAGACATTCTGATTCAATAATTCATATTCTTATTCATCTTTTGAAATTAGATAATTTTGTACAAAATATTATCAGCATTTAAATCAATATATATTTGTTTTTGAGAATTCTTCTGGAAAAATCAAATAAAACCTTTGAAGTAGAAATGCCTAATGTTACATTTTGTCAATTACTTTTCAGTTTCTTAGGTATTATAAAATACTGAGGTTTTGTTGAGTAAAATTTATTATAATAGCGTATTCAAACATTCTGTTTAACATGATTTAAATTCGAAAACAATGATTTAAATTCGAAAACAATGATTT